>RAHM01000068.1:2266647-2317050 GCA_003713295.1 Parotia lawesii | reverse complement strand
TCCTTCCTTCTCCTTTTTCCTTTGCCTTTTTCTTATTTTTTCTTTTTTTGATGTTCTGTAAATGTGAATAACTTTGTAGTGCAAAGCTCTTCTGTGGAAGAAAGCTAATGTTATCCAGGTTGATATGCTGAGACTCAAATAAATTTTGTATTTTCTGGCTTTGCTATAATTGCTCTAAAAGCCAACAATACCGACTTTAAATGGGTTTCTGTGTCTTCCAGTCTCTGACTGGGGCTCTTCGAAAGAGAAAATAAATATTTCTATACTGTTACTACAAGAGTGGCATGTATATAAGTGATAGTAATTAATGGGGGGACTGCATATCCTTACTGCTCTGGCAAATCTGTGCCTTTCATTCCCTCTTGGCTGTTAGAAACAAAAACATTCTCAATATCTATGGGCACACTGAAGAACACTTAACATGAATATTGCTGAAGCTTGGAGGGAAATAAAACTGTATGTATAAAACTTCATCATTGCTACACATGGATTTTTGTATCTGAAGGACAATAGACTTTAAAATAACAAAAATGGACTGACTCCAAATATCCAGATGTAAGCTAAAGAGAAACAAAACAAAACAACACAAAAACACTACAGCAAATTCTTTTTCCATATAGGCTTTATCTATACCATTTAGACAGATCTCTTGATAAAGGGCTGAATTTTATCAAATTAAGTTGGAGATAGACTGTCTCACTCTTCAGGAAATTTTCAGTCTCTTCCATTCTTTTCTTAGGGACATTTTGCTATATAGTAAATTGCTCTGAGTCTTGTGCATTGAGCTCCTTTAACTTGCCTAGTTCCTAAACAGATCAGTTAGCAAACTCAAAATACAGACTTGAAACTATGAGAGAACAAACATCAAAATGAGACACCAAATTGTTAGTACAGTGCTAGTTAGTGCCTGTTTCATAAGGTGTCTGTGGTCCTGTGAGTAGAGCATAGAAGTAAACATGATATGGATGGCGTGATTTTGTTCCTAGTGAATTAGAATCAACTCATTTTCATCTTAAATTAAACCCAACACTTCAGAATTACCATAAATGGAAGAATAAGAAGGTATGAAAGCCATTTTTAAAATATACAACACAAGGAAAGGGTGGAGACAAAGCTCCTCTCTTTTAATGATTTGTGTTGCAAAATGAAACTATCAGAACAAAAATCCATACTGATCACCAAAATTAAATATATACGTGAAAGGCAAAATTCATTTTAAGAGTAGCTTCTGAATTGCCATAAAAATTGATGTTGGTAGGATATGTGGGATTTGTTCCCATCTATCACTAGTCCATAGCATTGCAAAGAATTGAAAAGCCTACTTTAAGGTGGTAGACACAGAGTGACTTATTCAAACTTCTTGCTTTCACTTAAATTACATACCGACATGTAAGCAATGAGACTTCGCTCTGTTTTCCCCTCTAACCACAGCCTATGTGTAAAACCAGGTAGCAGAAATTTTAGCCCACATGTCTATTAAATTGGGTAATGACTATTCACCATGCAGCTTTTGGCAAGTACAGACAGGGCAACCGTTCAAGAAAAACAAGAAATTTCCTGCTGTATATGAACTGCTCATAAACACTTGAGCCCTGGCACTTTTTACTCAAACCCCGCAGGTCTCAGATGCCTAGTATTAATAGASACTGCTAATTACAAGCAGTGTGGTTAAAGCAAATGCTTAGCCATACAGAACATTAATTGACGCTGTTGTTGGGGAGAATGAAGGTCTGTGTGTGTGGGGAACTGTTTTCCCAGTGAGAAGGCTCAAGKCACTGCAGTTTTTGCTGGGTTTATTCATATTTTCCCAAAGCAGGTCTAGATTTAGACTACATTCTCTGCCTTAGAAGACCAAGGAGGGAACTGTGATTCCTTTCTGGCTCCCATGGTTCAAGGTGGGAGGTAGTCCGATAAAGACCTATTCCCATCAAGTTTCCACAGCCACGCTGGCCAGGCCTTTGGGGGTGTGAAGCCAAGGTTCAGTTCACTGCCTGTGCTGTAGCTCTGCTACTCTACATTCCTGTGTCTCATGTATTCCACCTCCTGCCCCCGTGCCTCAGTTGGCTGTGCTGGGCATCACAGCAACAAAACCCAACCAAACAGGACGTCCCATTCTTGTCTGAGTTATTCAGAGGGTTTATGCTGGTGGATTGCTTTATACATCTCACATTTCTCATCTCAGAACACAGCACAAAGCACAAAGCCTGTCTTTGGAACAGGAGATTTACTAGGTTGTTCTGGCTGCTTCCTACCTAAGGAGCAGCCATTTTAACTTTTGACAATACTTGAAATCCCCTTCAGTCAATCTACCAGCTTTTAGGATGAAATTGAGGATGATAGGAGTACCTTGGGTCAATAGCCAGGAGACTAATGAAAATGAGTTTGCCAAGAAGAAAATATGAGATAGTGGTCATATACTTTATGTACTTACACAGAGGAAAAGCTGTTAGATGTGACCCCAAAGAATTTACCCTTTCCAACATAAAGTGAGTTGACAGCTAGAGAAATTATCACTAGTAAAAGCAAATTCTTAGTAYACCCTGTTTGTCCAGTGTCTTATACTGGGTGGGAAGAATTTTACTTATACGACAAAATTTAAAGAACAGAGAGTAAAAGTCTAGGAAATCACTAYAGAAATTAACATCTTGTCTGACCTAAGGAAAAAAAATTGATTTTTACTTCATTTTTTTCTGGAAGAATTCCAAAGGTTAATGACCCAAACAGACATGTTTATTTTTGTGGTGGTTTTTTTCCCCTGAATTGCTATTGTATAGAAAATAAAAACAAATTGTTGCAGAACAAAGGAGAAAGCCCCTCCATTTATGGAGTGTTCTGTCACTTTGCACAGCAGAGAAGGGCTTTGGATCTAGCAGGTTTCTAACAGGAGTCGTGGCTGATGGGGTTGTATGGCAGGGCTGGAGCAAGGCTGAGGGAAGGACAGCTGAGACAGTTAAAGTTTACATCTTCCAGTCTCACTCTAGAGTGAAAACWCTTTAGTGCAGTGGGGTGTACTCTAAGCCTCTCTATTTAAGGTAGGTAGGCTTTGCAGATGAGCTGTGCAGTCTGCAAGGAGAGAACCGTCTGTTGCCGGGTAAACCTGCGGAGATGAAATGCCTGAAATGAAATATTGCCTGAAAACACTATTAATGTATTATATACTAACATATTTACATGACCGCACCATAGTCTCATTTGATTAGTACTCATTTGGAAATGGACATTTTATACCTGTCCTCCTCCAGTACAGAGCACAGCAGCCTCTCAGGTATTTTTAACTCTGAAACACTACATCCAAGTGCAGATTTCCCTCTGTACAAGAGAGGGCAGCCTAGTCCTGGTAATAGTGCCTCCAGAGCTCTGGACATCTGGAAAATCTGTTACCTTATTTGTTATGCTTGACTGTAAAAATTACTGCGTAAATCGCAAATTAATCTTTGTTCTTCATTTTATGGGGGACCGGAGGCTACTCTAAGGCTTCTTAAGGTTGAAGAAAAGTTACAAAATAAAATCCTTTGTTTTATTCATGGGAAATTTCTGCTAACGTGATACAAATATGTGGGTTTCTTCAGTGATAAATTACTTTACAACTTGTAGTGTGAAAGCCGAGCTGAATCAGAGCCCTGTGTCTGGACTGATCTCATCAATTTTGGTTCCTCAGCAGGGATTTGGCTTTTGATCACACACTTCTTAATAGATCCAAATATCTAGACACTATGGCCACTTGTGTTTAAATCCTCGCTGCTTGGGTTTATTTCATGCATTGCTTTTAGGTCTTAAAAGCTGAGAGGTGCAGTGCAGGGTCAGACTGAAGGTCTGCATTGTCTGGTAATCTGTCTCTGAGAGTGGTTATAGCAAATGCTTAGGGAAGGACTATAACAGAAGGGGTGAACACAGAGGGATCGTTGTCTGACATGCCTTCCACCTTCCAGCAGTCACTGGTCTAAAACAACAATTTCTTGAGCCAGAGTTAGTATCTTGAGAGCCCCTCTTTCCTTCCTCTGAGGACATTCCATGTGCTCAGTATACCTGAGACAGGGAAGACAGATTAAGTATTTTCCTTTTTTCACTTTAAGGACTGTTTTTCTGTCTGAGATGGACTTTCTCCATTCCTGAAGCTTGCTTTCTTTGGGCATTTTTTCCTTCTCCCTTTTCCTTTCTTTTTGATTGTCCTTATATAGACTTTTTTTGCTACAGTTTTCAGAAGTTAAGCCAGTTCAATCTCAGTCATGCCCTTGCGTCTACTSAGATCTTGTCCAAGTTTTATTTCCATCAAGTAATCTTCCTAAACATGTCCTAGACCTCTCGTAAACTTGTGTAAACCTCAATTCTATCCATTTATTTTCTATTTCAATACATCTCATGATACTTAATTTTCTATTTCAAGGTATCTGTTTCAGGAGTGTCCTTTCTGCGTTGATGTCCTCTCCAAATAAAAAAAAATCTCCTAAAATCAAATATCCAGTGACAACCAGACTTGGATGATCTGGTTTGCTGAGATGTAGAAGACTGAGTTCTTGGAGATGGCAATAATCCTCAAAAAAAAATGCCACATCTCATTATTCCCTTTAAAGAGCAAGAGGAACAGACAGTTTCATTGCAAAGGCTGTTAACAGCAATTAGATATGAAAAAGAAAGTAAAAAGGGAGAAAATCTTCCTCATCTAACTTTGATCAGCCAAAATGTCCCACAACTTTTCTCGCCCATGATTCTTGTCRTTAATGCATGCTGCATTAATGTTGCACACTCTTGCTACTTGGGCCTTGCAGTTTTCACGGATTAAGGCCGCTCTTACCTTTAACCTTTTATTCTTACATCAGGCTTCTCTTCCTTGTTTAGAATATTGTGGGGCACAAAATGAAAGGAAAACTCATGAGTGTGGACAAGTTGAACACTAGTTGGTCTATGGCTGTTTCTGTCCCATTTTTGCCACTAAGCTTAAAGCTCCTGCTATCCAAACCCTGGATAAAGGAGGATAAATCTCCTCACTGCAGAGCTGTCAGGCTACAGAGAGAGGGTTCTGCCACCCTTTGCTAGTGCATCAGTGACATTAATTTCGTTGTCAGTTAATATCATAAGGAAGCACATGGATTTCCCTCTCTTAAAGCAACTCTCCTGTGAAAAAGTGTTGGCAACGTGGGTATTTCTCAGTACACTCACTACAGCATTTTGGTGATTTATGGATGATTCATGGATCAGCTAAGCCACAGTCTTGGTGTGAATGTGCTGGTTAGCTGTGGAGGTGATGTGGGCATGGAAGGCAATGATTTTACTCTAGGACTAAGTTTCAAACCCACAAAGTTCAAATGGGTTCAGAATTTACTCAAACACATTCTCACATTCCTTTATTTTACAGACAAGGGTAATGATCCTAAAAGCAACTGCCCTGCAGCGTCACTGGAGTGAAAAATTGAAGGGTTGTTTTCCAAGTAATCTGACTCTGTACAGCTGGATCAATAGTCAATATTGCCAGGGCTTGGCTGCCTTGCTTCTATCTAATTTTTACCACTGCATGTCACAATAAAGCCCAATGTGGAAGACCCTCCAGAATTTGGAGGGGAAAAGTGGACAAGAAACAATATCTGTTCTCAATGTTCTCTACTATTTAATGCACAATATGTATTGAAGATTCAAGCACTCCAGTAAGTTTATAGATTGGACAGAAATGTGTAAGTCCCTGTAAAATTAAGAGTTGATTCCTATTATTTGCAAAGACACTGGTACAAAACAGTTATTTCTCTCAGCAAACTTATCCCAGAGGTGCCCAGGCTAATGTRGTTGCACACTTGTAAAATGCCATATAAGTCAGCACTCACCAGTTTTTCAAGCTAAATTTCAGCCTCCTGTTAATCTAACTTTTCCAGTTGTAATTTATACCCTCTCCCCAAAATTGTTTGGGCTGATTTTTAATGTACTTGCAAAAATCCCACAAAAAATTCTAGTAAACTTGAATCAAATTAATGGAGACCTTGGAGCACAAAAGTTTCAAAAGTTTGTGCCAACAATTTTTTTGAATTATAAATGGGTGCCCTTGCCATCCAGTCATATGCCTTTAAAGTTTCTTTGATACAAGAGTGAGATTTTTTTTTTTCCCTCCTCTTTTTAGCCCTCTGGAAGGTCTGTTTCTAGGCAACACTGATGTGACCAGGAGTTATCCTTTACAGCTACCTACAACAGAGACATAATGAAGACACAGTGGGTAATGGTGTCTTCTGCATCAACTGCTTCACAGCTCCCAGAGTGAGAGAAGCAGATCAGACAGTCAGGGCTTTATGAAGGTCAGACCCAGACCTAAGACTAGTCAATGTTACAAACAGCTGCTTGTGACTCTGTCTCTGTGGCAGCACTGCCCCAGTCAGACTGCATGTTAGAAGTGGAACAGTAACCTGGCAGGGACATGGATACGGCAGGAAGAAGTGTTTTTCTGGCAGCAGAGGGCTCTTGACCAGCAATATGTAGCAGATTTGTGACCACAGATGCCACTTGGGTGGTGCAGACTAGCTCTGACTGCTCCCAAGAATTTGTCCAAGCAGCCCTTTAGAAATTCCACCTGGCGAGACTTATAACGTACCTTTTCAGGACATTGTTACTGACTTCCTCAAACATCTGTAAATAGCTGGTTTGTGTATGTTCATGCACCGTGGAGGATAGAGTTTAGAATTTTTTACTGAGGTTATCCCTTTAACACAGAGCCAGATTGTCAGGGGGGCAGATCTATGCTGGGGAGAGCTGTTTGCTTGGCTTAGTGGGTGGCATTCTCAGAGCTGAATAGCAATTTCTTTGTTTTGTTTCTTTTATTATACCTTTACTCTGACGGAAAGGACCCACTGTGTTTATATATGAGCAGATTGTTCTCCTGAATGTTATGTGTTTTCATTCCGAACACTGCTTCTCTCCCCAGCCTTTACTAACATCTCCCAAAATTCAAATTTAGAAAACCCAACCCAGAAATATATGGGCAGGTTGACAATGGCTGCATTCATTTTGGAAAATCCTAACCCAGTGGCTAAAATGAAAAGGATCAGTAAAAAAATCATTCCTAGCCTTTCTATATTCTGTCGTGGATCCTTTTAGCTGCTGCTGCACAAGAAACAGTGAGAGCCCATAATAAGTCCTCTCCTTTGCTACAAGAAGCTATAATTTTGATTTTTCACATGTCTGGATGACTTTTTTTTTCTGTTGTGACTTCACTTTCAAATTTAGACTCCACTGCACCAAAATTACAAATTTGATTGTTGAAAGCTAACAGTGAGTAATGGAAGTTGTACTTTCTCAGAAGCAAATAATAATTAACTGGATTTTAATTCATGTGTATCCACAAATAAAATCAGAAAATAAAAATTAAACACAAGACGTAACAATTATGTCTTCAAATTTTTTTTTGCCAGCAAAAGTAGTTGATTTGGTGAAGTTTAGTGGAACTGGTGAGAAAATGTGGGGATATAGTTAATACAGACAAACAAAGAAGATGGTGGATTGCTTAATATTCTAATAATTTCATGAACAGTTTTCAGTCAGGAACATTTGTCTTGAGGTTTTGAGTAACTCTACTTGGAGTCTCGAGCGATTTATAAGCTCTGTAAACCTAACTGGTCTTTTTTTCTTTTTCTTATTTCATTTCTGAAAGAAAGGGAAAGCAACATGAAACAGTTTAATTACACTTGGATTGAGAAATCATATGTATTAAAGGTAGGAAATTCTAAAATATTGAATGTTCATTGGCACCTTTTCACCTGGCATATTACCTAGAAAAAATTTGCCTCCTTTCTGTTTGCTTTCTATATACAAACGTTCTGGTTTTCCTTCTCTCTTTTTTCTCACTAATGCTAATTAGCATTCTGACAAACTCTGATATAATAATTAGCATTCAGCATTAGAAGAGGTACATATGAGGTATAAAACTACATTTTACCTAAGTTTCTTATTTAAGTCTACATAGGACAATTTTTTTTTTAATGTGAGCTTGCTTTCTATATGCACAACAGTTTTCTTAACGTAGTTGGTTTTGTTTTCTTTCTTTAAAATAAAATGCTTTCTTAAGGATATAAATATTAAATTTTGGATAAATAAATCACCAATTCAGTCATTTATGAAACTGTTTAGCACAAGTCTGCGCTCTATTTCTGGTTACTGCTGGTTTCTTCAGTTAGTCAGCTCTTCACCAGTGAGTATGGGTTCTGTGGGATGGAACACATTCGTTGTTGCTCAGGAAAAMTGTGCCAGGGTATTTCCTCTTTCTGTCTTTTGGGGTTTTTTGTTGCTAACATAGTTATGGAAAATAAAAGGGTCAGCTACTAAGAACCTGATATTTTATAGCTCCTTCTTGACTGTACTATGACTGACTTTTAAGAAACTACTTCATTTTTTCTTTTTAATCAAGAGCTGTAAAATCTCAATTTCCAGTTTATGTTTACCTTGTGTACTCATGGCAGTTTTCTTTGCTATATCTGTACTACTTGCATATCAGACAGATTTTTAAACTTTGTGCCACACTTAAGTTATAAGGCATCTGTTCCACAAATGCACTGAAGCCAACGCTTATCATGAAGCTATTGAACTACAAACGTGCTTCAGCACTTAGATGACTGGGTGAAGTCTAAAGCTGCTTCAAATGAGCGCATACCTCAACTTTTTTTTCAAAATCAGACATTATAAAAGTGCATTTTAATGTCTGTTGAAAACTGGAGAAGATCTCAAAATGTTGATAGGAATTATGAGAGCAGAATGAGCAATCCTGTTATCCTACTGCACTTGAGACAAAAGCTTCTCCTTACCAGGTCTTTATTGTAGGTTCCTAATATGAAACTCCATGTGTCTGCCCTTAATATGGTTAGGGAAAAACATAGTTTTTAAAATTGTGATTACTTTCCTCTCATGCTCCTATATAGAGGAAAAGCCAGCAGCCAGCTCATGGTTTGAAAGAATGTCCTGAGTATTTGGTAGGTAACTTGGAGCAGAAGCAGCGGCAGTGGGCTGTGTTGGTGGTCATGTCTGGGTAGACTAAGCAGGTGCTAAACCTTGTGATCCCCTTGGAGGAAATAGTGACTGTATGCAACCTCTCAAAAGAGACAATACTGGAGGGGAATGTTAGGCTAGAAACCCAAACATTTGGTGTCTTCTCCTCTGGGAATAAGCAGATTTTCAGATGATAGGGTCCTSATCTGCACAAAACCTGCAAAGCAAATACTTTGGTTTTTTCTCTATAATGCTGACATTGAATTTTCACAAAGGTTGTAGTTCTGTTTTCAAAGACTTGGCTTGGGCTCCAGCTGCTCAACACAAAGCAGTACAGAGTAAGTGGTGCCTCTGCACCATGATCAGGTTTCCTTTTTAAGACATTGGCAAAGACTTCCCAGTAGCTGTTGATCCCAGCAGCTCATGTAAATCCTGCATGTACCCCATTCTCCTCAGTTATTTTCAGTACAGAGACTGTATTACAGCCAAGTCCTCTAAAGTTCTTCTCTTCTTTAAGCAGCAGAATGCATCCACGTTTTCCCAGTCTGCTTACAYCAATGTGGGATTTGGCAGAGGATCCACCCAAGGAACAGGCTGAGGGTCTTCTCTCCTGTATTGGTTTTCTTTGGAACGGCCTACAAATAGTTTCCATTCCTTATACACATCTCTGGCTCCTCAGCTCACTAGAGAAAAACTAACACACAGAGACGTCCTCTTATGCCTAGCTTCCATTCCATTGTGAGCCAGATGGCTTCACTTTTTCTGCCCTTTATCCCCTCTTCTGATTCTTCTCCCTAAGAACAGCAGCTCCAAAACATCAATCAGTACAAAAAAATTTGTAATTATATGAATTTATGTAAACGAGTCTCATCAGCCCCCTGCAGCATGTGATTTACTTATGTCAGTGAATGCCTCTAAACAACACCTTCAAACACACCCAGTTATGTGACTACTGTCAGTCCCCAAAACCTATTTACCTCTGGTTTTGTACCAGAGCAGAACAGTCATGCATTTGCAGGTCCTGCCTGTCTTGTCTAGCAGGTATTAATTAAATAGCAAAACAGATTCCAGAAGCAAAATTTTACCTTTGACCTCTTTCATCTAATGCCATTTGACATATATTACTACCTGTCCTGTTGTGCCATGCTATACCAAAATAATCTCACAYTTTTACTAGATAAATAACTTTATGGCAAAGATATGGTGTACACAATAAATCCACATTTTTCCTGTCTTGTAGATCACTGTCTTTACATTTTTCAGGTGGATTGTAGTATGGTGACAGCAGCCAAGAGGTAAGATCTCGTTGCCTTTGCATGAATCTTCAAAGAAGTTCAGGAATATTAGGATTCATTATGATTACCCTTGTAAGAAGGGAATAGAGACTACATTCCTCTGCCTTAYAGGCTATTTGGAAAGAGAACTCRATGATCTTGGAGAGGTTTTTTATGCTCTTCAGAGAGAGAAGGTGCCACAAAACTAAAACCTTTCAGTCGTAATGTGCAAGATGGTATTTCAGTGGYGTCATCCATCTTTTTTCAAAATAAAATTGGAGAGCAATTTCAGAGTCGTTCATTTCTAAACTTGCAGGAGTTTAGAAATGTCTAATTTGTTACTAGTATAGTAAACCACAGAACCCAATCCAGGCAGATCTGATCCACACATAACAAATTATGGATGAATTGAAGAATTTTTGTGCTTTGAAAAAACTCAGAATTGCACTGATTCGTCAATAAAAGAATATCACAAGTAAGACAAACACAAATCATTTAGGAGAGAGCAAAATATTCCGTTATGATTAACCTTCAAATAAGGAAAGATTATTTTCTTCAGCACTGCCACATAAACAACGTACAACGTCCCCTTCAGGATGTGGTACAATTAATCTGAACTACTTCTGTTTTGTTACATTGGCTAAAGACTCTTTAGGCTTCTAGGTCACCAAATATCCTTACCAACCTATGTTCAAGTCACTTCCACACTCAGCCAAAGTACAGGGTGTAGAGAGGTTGTGTGAAAGATAGGTACATACATACGGAATATTCTTGAATTCCTCTATTCACGCTTCAAGCTGGACACACACARGCAACCTCTGACCTGGGAGCCATGTGGCAGATTTAACATTATCATCTTTCTGGGTCCCTGCCGGTATGACCTACAGAAATGCAGTTAAGTAGCTCGGGCACATCACTGTGCTGATCCAYCACCATTCCTTAGTACTGTTGGTACAGTCCTCAGTGGCTGTTTGGCCAACAGAGTGTAGAAGTAAAGTGACTGGCTTCACCTGCATTTGTCTGTGTAGTCTTTTCTCCATAAAGGAGTGGATCTGCTGGGAGTGGATCTGATCCAAATGCCTGTGAAGCTGCCCCGTATGTTTTTTTCATTTGAGACCAGCGAGGTTGTTGCAGACCTCTCAGTGGGACAGAAACCTCGTGGCTGCCCACCTTGAGACTGACTGTAAAATGCTGGCTTTGATCTCTGTGCCCTGAACAACCAGAGCTCTAGTTATAGGTGAAATTGCCTCCCCACGCAGTCAGCCGCAGCTGTGCTGGAGGAGGGGATGAGGGTGGGATTGTGCTCTGTGAAAATGAGATCTCACAGGAGTTCGGCTCCTAATTTTGAGCAAGCATCTACAGAAAACAAAACAAACTAAAATTTTTAAGAAGTTTTTGTCATGGAAAAATGGATCTGAGTATTTTCAGAATCAGCAAAAAGCATGACCTGGATGCGGAGGGTGTTCTGAAGTCCCTTTTTCCACAGTACAAGTATCTTAGAACTTCTCAGCAATGCTATTGTACAGTTTATTTATGTTTCAGCAGGAAGGTAATATTGCACTTTTCTCTAAATTATTTGGAAATGATTGAACCATTTTAATGAAATTTTCCAAAATAAGTCATCCCAAGACAGATACTTCATCTGGGAAAGTTCAGTCCAAACACTTAAAGGTTGGCAAAGTTTTATAAATTACTTAAAACAGTATCTTGTAATGGTAGATGTTGGGCAGCCCAGCTGTATTTGTCGCTACCAACTCTGCCCAGACTCCCTAAACTGTCAGAAGGTGTTTGTGTTTCAGAACATTATTTCTACAGTCTATTTGAATTGGCAGATGTTTGTTTTTTAGCTGCCAGCATTACATTTTGCTTGAGATAAGTGAGGTGCTGAAACTGCAGCTCAGAATGTGCTTGACTTGTAGCAATTTCAATTTATATCACAACTGTGACACAGCAAGTGCATTCACATTTTTTATTTTCTATTTTAAGGATAGGGAGCTCTGTGCTGGCCAAACCGAGGTCTGCAGCACRCACTGACCACATGAAGGCTGGTCTGGGGTGCCTTTGCAGAGTGTTGGCTCCAATGCACACAGTGAGGCCTCAAGCAGGCACACAGCATTTGAGTACTCACCTGTTGGAAAGGTTTGGTCCAAGTATTTAGATTCTGTGTGAATGAACTGACTGGGGAGCATGAAAGACACATGAAATTGTGAGCCATCAGACTGMTCTTCTGTGCTAGTGGCTGAAGTATTGCTCACATCCTCTGTGCCTCTCACATAAATCCTGCTGATGATATGGGTGCTCTTKTTTTTTGTATTCCCTCACCTCTGTGGCAATATTCCCACCTCTGGTGGCAAAGGGAGCTTTCCCACTCAGTGAGTTACGTGCAGTTCCAGGAGACATTCTCAATGGCTGTTGTAGAGGTCTGAATGGGCACAGAGGATCTTTTGTTCCCCCCAAGGAACCAATGGTGAATGGATTCACAATTGAATACCAAGCACACAGGCTTAAAGGTAAACCTACTAGCTCCTGTCTAGGAGATAAAAAGAAGTCACCTTTCTTYTCATAATCATCAAAGATGGAAAATGAAAATTCCAATTTTTTWAAATCAAAATATGTATAGTTTAGATGCATATATATAATATAGACACATACTTTGAATGTATGTGTACAAAAATAATTTTTTCAAAGAATTTCAAAATTTCTTTAATTCTGACTCAATGCAGTACATTGTCAATAAAGATTTGGATTGTTGCTTCAGGTTAGAAGAAATGCAGAATTATGGCAAATAGAAACATTCTATTTCATGTTGGTTTTTTTCATTTAGTTTTATAAAATGAAACKGAACAGAACATTTAAAAATCAATGGAAAAAGTTGCACAAGATGTTCCATCTCATAGAAATCTTGGACTTTTCCTTTCCCACAGAATTCCAGAGTCCTGAAAGATTACCAGAAAACTAGCAAAATCATCATTCTTTAATGACACGTTTTAATTTTGACGGACATATTCTGACCGAAATACCTGGTTCTGAGCTTCTGCACAGGTAACTAATTATAAGCACGTTGAATTAATCCTACCAGCTGAGTGCTCATGTAAAAGACAAGAGAGCACAGTGTGAGGAGCGTTTCTTGTACAGCTCTGAGTCTCCTTGGCAATCCCCGTTTCAACACAGCTGGTCACAGTAAYGAAGCCTTGGCAGCACCGTCTGCTGTGACATACACAGAGCTGTGCATGTCCTCTTCCAGCACAGATACACCTGTGGCTGTGTGGCTGAAACGTGAAATGTCAAGCAGCTGCATTGTCTCTTTAGCTTATCGCTCACCTGGGATCATTACTAAGCTCATGCGTGTTCCCTGTACGGGTGTGCCCTCACAATATTTTTGGCAGACATGATCTTCAGATGGTGACACCTGTGTAGATTAATTGGATCATACAGACTGTTCTTCATATTGTTTTGGAGGCGTGGATAATGGTAGTTCTTTCTTCTATTTGTGCTCTATTTTCACGTGAAATGGAATTTCAGTCCTTTCACTAGACGTCAAATACTGTTCATAACAGAAATAGTATCCTGTGGTCTAGGATATGGTGTAGGTCTTGGTATGGTTGAAGGTACACTTCTTTATTTGGACACCTCCTTTAAAAATAGTGTTGCTGCATAAATTTTTCCGTATTTCCAAATTTTTTTGTATTTTTTTTTCAAGGGATTGTGATAATCTGTCTTTTTCAAATGCTTAGAAAGCCATGGTTAGTAACATTGGCTTAATTTAAAATTAGGTAAAAATTTCTGTTAAAAGACACTGTTTTCTTCTGTTTGCCAAATCTTTGTTTGGTCTGAAATCTCACATGCCTGTATCAAGCTAAATTTCCTGGGAAAGTCTGAGCAAAAATACTTTGGCGTGGGAAGATAAAATAGTGTTTTCTGAATTAAAATATTCTGGTAGTTGTACTGTCACAGCTATAGTGGCCTGAAGCAGCATGTAGATAAGGAGTGCAAGATCCCTTATCTCTGCATTGTTATGAATGCTCTAATAAAGCCATTTGAAATCTGGACAGTGTTGTGAAAAATTCTTAGTGTTCTGTCTACCCTGAGCATGTATTTATACGCCACTGGACTGAATGCATTTTACTCCGTAAAACAACTAAATTTACTCTTTCCAAGGAAGAGATCGAAGGAAGTTTCCTAAAAAAAAATGAGGAAGTAAAACTGCATTCTCTTAAGCTGGGAATGCCCATGTACAAATCTTCTCTCTATATTAGTGAGAACCCAGCACGGGATGCTGTGCTGCTTGAAAAGTTGCTATCAGATGTTAAACTCTGTTGGGTTGGTTGTGAAGACTCCATCAGGCTGCTTGGAGTAGTGATGGTGTTAACTGGGGCATCAATAGGTGCTGCCTTTACTCCTCTTTTGTCTTTTTCCCTCAAAAATATTTCCTTTGACATCATTACTTACAAAAGGAAGCGTCGAAAAGAAAAACAAAACAAACAAATAAAACCAACAGTGCAAACAATGCTAACACAGCTACGTGCCTGGAAGGCCCTCACCCTTCAGTAGGACAGATCTTTTTTCTCTTCTTCCTTCACCATCCTCTCATTCAGCCTTGCCTGGTGCAACTCACAGAGCGGGACTTCTTCCCCCATCACACACCTGGGCACATGCAGAAGGACTTCTCCCTGCCATGCTCCTTCTTCCCAGGCCATGACAAAGCCTGGTTGTCCTCAGCCRTGGCGGGGGCTCAGGGTTTTCCTGCTGTGGTGTCTCCATACTTGTGGCAGCAAGACAAACAAAATCCAGTCCTGGCATTAAGAAATCTTGTGCCCCTTGACACAGAGACCCCTGACTATCTCTTTCTGTTTTGAAAACTAGGGGAAACAGCAATGTCTGAGAAGAGTGCAACAGGTGTCCCTGAAACTCAGAAGTATTTCCATTTAATTACACAGCCAGGGACTGTGGGGCTCGTAAAGTTTCTGTATTTGCACCTTTGTCTGCTCTTACGCTTTCTTAGAAATGCTGCAGCTGCAGAAAGATTTAAGAAAATCTTTTCACCTTATAAAAACTGGAAATATCAAACCCTGGTGGGGTATCTAAAAGGTGGAGTTCTGGTGTAAGAATTTGTTAAACTGGCATATTTAAAAGCGAAAGTAATAAACAACCTGGAACCTCATTTTTGTATATCCTGTCAGGTTTTCAGGTGTATTGAAATGAGAGCTGAGTGAATACCGCTAAAAGGACATTAAACATTCATTCAAAGGCTTCAGATGGCTGTGGTAATATTTTACGGGCTTTGCTAAAACATACAAATGAAAAAGTTAGTTGACAGGGAAATAGCAACATTTAAAAAAATATTCTGAGGGCTTCTGTAGAGCACACCTGAAGGCATATTCAGTTGGATTTACACCAGTTGCCAGCAGTAATATTTATATTTGTTTCAGGAAATGCAGGCCATTTTGTGAACTACTGATTTATCCACCAGGGGTATATTCTGACTTGATGTGATCAAAGAATTTCCAGGTGAAACCATGACACAAGCAAGAGATATTTATGGAAAGCCAAATGCCAACTCCCTGCAAAACTGTGCAGCCTCAGTCCATTCACAGAACTAGTGAGAGAGGGCTCTGAGCTCATGAATAGATAGCTAACATCTCTAAGTTATAGACAAACATATGGGTTCACGTCCTGAATGAAAAAAATGAGAGCTTGCCTGGTTAAAAATGTATTATTTTTGKATCTCCTTTGGATATGCTAAGCAGTCACAAGTAATGAAATTTTATTTAACTATTGAGTATCAGAGGTTTTTTTGTCAAAAATACATTGGCTGCTAAAATACATTGATACATGGATACATTAATTTTTCCCTTACGATATTTARAAACAATATTTCAATATTTCCTTCTCTATCACACAAATTTCTGTTTAGAGACTGTTTTCCACCCACCTGATTACTTTTAGATTATCCGGCTCCCTGCAACCACTTAAGAAGTAGTAAAGTGCTTCCTAGAACCTTGTGTTATTTTCCATCAACTCACTGCGTGCTTTTCAGCACAAGCTGGAAGGAACTTAAGCGGCTAAAAGGTCATCACTGAAGAGACCCTAAATATGTTGGATCTGTGCAATGGTTCTGAGTGAGGCATGTGAATCCCAGTTTATAATTCTTAAATGAGACCACAGCTCAAACTCTACTACATTTACCTTCAAAATATACTTCAAGAACTATTTCAGGAAGGAACCAAAGATATGATGTTTCCTTGTAAATAGTAGTTTGATTACACTAGTAAGATAAGTGCTCAGGGAAGTATTAGGAATATTTCAAAAATAAATATGTCTGTACTGTCATCCCTTTAGAAATATATTGCATGTCTTATAGGACTATTTTTCAAAACAAGTTTCTAATGTTTTGCTTTTTTAATTCAGTACAGATGTACACAGTACTGGTACTAGTCATTTTAGGAATCTTTTATGCTTTTTCATGGCTCTTGACTGTAGATGAAAGAATTCTGTCTCTTTGAAGGTTGTACAAGTCATAAAAGTACGACTATAACGTATTTAAATCTGTTCTTGAATAGCACTAAATGGATTTCTCTGTCTGTGTGTATGTATCCATGCTCACTTGAAATATGTCTAATGCATATATTTTGCAAAGAGGAAGAATGAAATTTGGGTACAAAATGTACTTCTGTTCAGTAAATTTAACGCAGTGACTTCATCTTAGAAAAAGTTATGGAGATTTACAGATATGGATGTAGAAACGCGTCATTGTTTGAAGAGAATAGCAAGAATTTGAGTGGAATTTTAAACTATGAGATGTTCATTCAATAGCATTCAAAATGAAACAGAGGTCAATTTTATAAATTTATGCTGCATCTTTGCCATCAAGGGCAATATGCTTGTCCTATTCAGTTTTATTTTACCAAAAATTCCTGGCAGATTTCCCTTTCAGAGTCTCATCAGCTACAATGCTAAAGACATTGGGATCATACATTTATTAATAATATAATTTTTTAAAACACATGAGCATAAGCTGGATTTTACAAGCTTGTTTTTCTTACTATTTTTCTTGTACTAATAACAGATCTGAAACATCTATTTTTGGTCAAAGAAATAGCAAATCTGAAATATCAACAAGAAGATATTATGTGTGGGTGCATACTTGCATGTGTCTGTCTTGAAAAGAGCTTCTTGGATGGCAAAAGCTTGCTAATAAATGTTATCTACTTTTCCCACAATTTTCTTTTTCCTCTTCGATTTCACCTGGCTCTGAGAGGACTGTAGCTCTTTGCAGAGCACACATAAATCACGTTTTTGATTCCTTTTTTTTTTTCCCTAAACAAAGATTCTCACTTTGATTACCCAGCCCAGATCTGTGTGCTCATCCAACCAAAACAACATCTCTTAGGGGCATTAATTTCATTTCTTTTTCATATTAGCTGGATCAACCATAGGGAAAGTGGAAGGAATAATCTTATATCTAAGGTTTTTATTTGCCTCTTTCTGGTCTTTCAAAACAGTGGGGAAAAAAATGGATGGCACTACTTTCATCAGCAGCTCTCCCTTACTTGGCTTCATTTTTATTTTGTCTGGCATGAAGCAGTGAAGCCTGTGTGAGTTATTACTGTCTCATGTCTCAGTACACAATTAATTTTTTTTCCCATCCCAAACTGCCAGGGCCCGGCTTTCGTCCAATCTTTACAAAAAGGCTACTGTGTGAGGGGGTGGTTTTCATTCTTTTTCCAATCATGAAGGCAGTAGGGTAGAATTTTCTTATTTTAAGAACTCTCCTTCTGAAGAAGAGAAAAAAAAATCTTGAATTAGTAAGTTCTAAAGTCACACTGTCCTGTAGGTAGGGCTGGGTTTTTTAGAAGGGTCAGTGTATTACACAGCTTTTTCCTAACTGAATGTTATCATAGGTGTTTATTTCACATCTTGCATATTCTTCTTTGCTTGGCTTATAAAAAGTTCAGTTCATGAAAGTAATTGCCTCTTAGAATCTTTATATTAAATTGCAGGGTTTGACATCTAATTAACTCTTATTAACTGCTCTTGAAGTTGCTATTTTTAAAAATCTGAGCCTTTGATGTACTGGCCCTTAGCTTTATAAAACTATCTATAATTAATTTACCTGCAGATTTCTTTTGTCATCACAGGAAAATGTCTGGTTTTACTTTGAAAACTCTCAACTGATACTCTGTATTTTGGGTCCCTGTAGGATGCCAGTGCTCTGGAGCCAACATAAGAAATTACACCTATTCAAATAATGTAGTTCAAGACCTCATTCAAATTTAGGCTTTTATAATGGAGGCGTCACAGTATAAACCCTGTCAAAAAGAACACCAAAAAGTATATTTTGCAAAGATTGTACTGTAATTCCAGTATTCAGATCCTGAATGTAGATTATCCGCTTGGCCTGTGAACAGGTCTTCTGCTTTGTATTCCTTCTATTTCCATGTGTCTATTATTCCTATGGAAACCAACAGCATGGTAGTCACTGCTTACACCTCCTTTCTAGCTGACATTTCTCAGAAAGGTATAAGAACATTGTGGCAGCATATTGGGAGAAACAAGAAGATGGAAAATGAAGAGAAGATGGAAAGTGAAGAGCATGGAATACAATTAACTGATTAGAAATGTAACAAAACCCCCTCCAAACTTGCTAAAAGTCAGGTCAGTTATGATAACCAGTTGGCAGGACTTGGTCCTGTGCTTAAAGATGTAACATCAGGAACAGTCATCCAATTCTATGGAGTTCTTGAGCTAGATGATACGTGTCTATGCCTTCACCAGTAAATTTCCACAGCTGCTTGAATTACCTGGATATGCTTAAGTTGTCACATCTTTGACCATGTTAATAAATTAGATTTCCATTAAGCTTCTTTCTGCACACTAAATCCTTGCCTGCCTATCCATGGATGATATCTGAACGCGTCTTTAAGATACAGACTCTTGCAGTGGCACAGGCTGGATATGAATGTAGGAAGAGAATAAAACTGTAAATCATGTCCAGATGTATTAGAAAAAGTTGGAGATACAGAAAGCCCTTCTGAAAACCAGTTTCAGTCTTCTGTATTCCTATACTCTTAACAATACCTAAGAGACACAGTTCATCCTCCATTCCCCTCTAGTGCCCCTCAAACAACTACTACTAATCCTTCTTCTATGCCATCCTAGAACATGTAGGAACAGTCCTGAATTTTCCCTTTCACTTCTGAGAAATTTTAAACCTCTACACATTGCTTCATGAAGGGAAAAACAGTTAAAGATACTGACTTGCACTGACACAAGAAGGGCTGAAAGAACACAGAATTCCCCAACTCACGAAATTTTACTTCAGTGATGGGAGGTGAAGATTCAAGGATTTCGGGCAGAGTGTAATGACCAGGTTGCCTCAAGCAGCGCCCTCACCATGAGCAGCAGATTAGACATGGTGACCTCCTGAGATCCCTTCCAGCCTAAACTATCCTCTGGTTCTGTGAGCCTTCGGGACTCCAGCTCCAGAACACAACTGACAATTATGAAACCAAATCTTCCTATAACAGAAAAAGCCTACGTCTTCAAGAAAGCAGCACATTTACAAAGCAACCTATCTTCCTGAAGATCATCTGCTTAAGGAGATTACTGTTCTGAGTACCGGGTTTTGTGGTTCTCATTCCTAAAAGGCCATTCTGCCAAGCACAGTTCAGGGTGTGCCGTTGCAAGTTTCACTAGGTGGTGAAACAGCTGTACACCACTAACCCTTCTGTTTGGTTATTGGAACATTTCTGCTTCAGATGAGGGAGTGGTGTAGTTTGCTAAAGCCTGTTAAATCGTATGACTCCTAATCATTCCAGCATTTTTTTTCTTGGGCATGTAATTTTTGTTTTCCAGAAATGCAGATATTGCAGGAATGCTAGTGCTGACCTTTTCATTGCCATATTTCTAGTTTCCATTTCTATTAAATATATCTAATTGTTAATAAAATAAATCAAGATTGGAAAAATAAAGAACTACCTCAGATTAGGAACTGAACAATATTTAAATAAATAAAACAAGGAATGTTAGTAAATGGTCAATCTCCAGTGCTGCTTGAAGATAGCAATAGAATGTTTCAGCAGAGCAGAATATATCTGCCTGTTGACAATTAAGTATAGTAATTGAAGTTAATTCAGAGAAATTAAGTAGAAATATTTACCAATTTGTGTTAACAGGTTGGAGGGTTCTGTGAAAAGCTCCATGAAGAAGCAATCATGTTTAAAATAACACAAATCAGTACATTTATAGAAACAAAATCACAATCGAGGTGGGCAGTGCTTTTTCTGCTTTTATTGTTGAAAATAGGATGCGTATATCACTTAGGACATAAACAGATCTCTGGCATAGTAAAAATTTCTAACAGATCCATTGTTGCACAGCTGGCCTCCACATGCACCCTGATCTGCAGTTTGCAAGTCACCATATTTGAYCATCACCTCAAGGTCAATATGAAAATCTTGCGTTGTTTTGATCTGCGGGTTTTTAAGGACTTCCTGACATGCCGCAAACGCGACAGAGATGTCATTCACGAAGACGATACTGTTACCTGCCTAGAGGTAGAGCAGCTGCTCTAACAGCATAGTCTCTTTGTTTTTCAGCTGACGTTGAGGAAAGGTCAGGCTAGAGGCTGCAGAAGGACACGTCAACTTTGCAGCGTGGGATAGTGCTCAAGGTGCTGCTTCCTTTCATTCAATTTGGAATGCAACAACTTGTAAATTTGCTGGTGTTTTGTCCTTCACTACTAGCTCTTTGTTATGATTGGTTAGTAATGATTTGACTGAGTGAAACAGCTGTGTTAATCTGAAAACAAGAGGAATAAACGTAGAAAAATTGTTTAGATATGAACTAAACAAGTAGACAAGTAGGCATTGCCTGTGTTTTGCTGTCTTGCTGACAGACTCAGATGTGAAACAACCATTCAAAAAAACCAGGCAGCTTGAAAAGGATTTTTCAGTGTAAATATTCTGAGATATTTATGTAATCCCYTACCAAGCTTGTGAGAAGTACAAACCACCTTGGCAGTATTTCTAACATACTAGTAATATAATTAATGTACTTAGTGTATCACCTAGTAAATTAGGAACAGAATTTTGTTTTCTTTCATCCTTTAGTGCTGGTAGTTGGATTTCTACAGTAAAATGTCACATATGAAGGCTCAAGAYTTCTCAGCAGCAAAACCAAAATTTATTTCTTTCCCCAAGAGGTAAGATRGGGCCTGCGGTGAAAGAAATGGTAGAGATATGACAGACAAGGGTGAAAATTCATTCTTGCTGCCTGCAGCAGCTGGAGATGTTGATGAGCACTGGTGGCTGCTTGTGCCAGAGGRGGCCTGTCCCAGCTCCTAGAAACASCTACTGCCCCATCCATGGCTGTTTGCTCCCATCACAGTAGCAGCATCTGGGTTAGATTTTCAGAGTTTGGGCTGTGCAAAATAAGTGACTTGTTGTCCCTGGCAATGTGCTGTCGTAGCTCTGAGTGTGTTTTGAGGTGACTTTCATAACCAGAGTGATCAAATGTTATTTTGTTAGCACATGAATGCAGACTGGTATTTCAGAAATAAAGCAGTTGGTGTTACAGATTCCCCGTTTAGAAAATGTGTCCCATCTCAAAATGTGTTCCTTTCCTTCACTCTTTTTTCCCCCCTTCCACAGCAACATCAGCATGGTAGAAAYGAAAATCCCTACACAAGGGAGAACATTTTTGGTATTGAAGAATCTACAACAGGACTCAATCAGCTTCAAGATGAACTTAAACATATTTTGAAACAAGATGTGACTTTTTAAGGGAGGGCAATTGACATTCAGACCAGATTTCCAAGGGATGTTGTGAATTTGTCACCTGACATCTTTAAAAGAAGATTGTCTGTCTTTCTAAAATAAGCACTCCATCTTAACCACYAAGCAATCGAGTTCTGTTATACTGTAGGGGAAAATAATTATCTTCAACACGGAAGCAACAAGCAAAAATATTCTGATTTTTGCTGGACAGTTCAGACCAGTGATTTCTTGTGAGCAACATGATTAGAGCAGTTCTTTCTAGGACTATTAATGATATTCTAAAGAAAATGCGTGTAGCTGACCTGCTATGGACTACAGGGCACTAGTGGCCATGGAGGTCCTTGGTCAGTCCTTTGCACCTTTGGGAAACATTGCATAATGGCTTATGCAGTAAACCTGAGGTGCTTCTCAAGATGTTGCAGGAGACAGTTCTCCACAGTGCATTGCAAATGGCAGGAGAAATCTTCATTTCTTCTAGGTTCATCACACAATTTCCTTGCTGTTCTAAAGTAATATCTCCTAACAGGCAAGACATCCTTCAGAAAGACCCTCTCCAGGCAGCAAAAGTCAATTTATTTCTGCTGTTTATTCTGCTGTTACTGTTATTATGCTGTTCCGTGGTTGGAATATACTGCCAGCACAAAATTTTTGGGTCTTGCCTTTTTCTGGGAAACGATGGAGCAATACTACAGTTAGTTTGCTAGATTATCCAGAATTTTCTCTTTGCACCAGTTATAGCTACTCATCTTCTGCACCATTTAAAGGTGCTATCATAATGCAAACTGGACTTCTTACTTCAGCTGTTTGGGCTTTATTTTGTCGTGGTTTTATAATAATAATTTCAGGGCCAGGGACAGACAAACTACTGAGGTTGCTGATCAGGCATTTACAGATTATTTCTTACATCCTCACTTAATAAGCACCAAAGAGTAGTTTCTTGTTATTTTCTTTACTGGTCTGTACTGCAGACAAGGAACTCAGATGAGTAATCTTTATGACAGGTGAGGGTGGCCATTTGAGAAAGCAGGCTATAGGCCTAGCAGCCCTGAAAGCAAAGCATCCTAGCCTTGTGTGAAACCATGGATTCATCAGAATTCAACAATTTACAGTTATTTGATTTTATACAGTCAGTCAAATTATGGAAAAATTCTATTTCTAGTGCAATAGATTCTTGGGGATTTTAAATTAGAGTTGAAAAAAAGCCTGCTGGCCCTGATGGATTATTACTCAAAAGAGTCATTGTTGGATCTACACATACTCTTTCAAAGACATCCTAAACTTTTGATGCAATCTATGTCACTGAAACAATTTTCCTTTCTGGCCAGGGATAGTTGGCTCTAACTGGAGACCTTCAAATTCAGCTCATTGGTTGACAATTTTTATTTTTAGCAAATGCCTTTTCTTAAAGGGAAAGAAACCTCAAACTTTTCATAATTCTAATTTTTCTAATGCCTAACTTTTTCTCTGAGAATGAGCTGGAATGTATTTGGGTTTTTTCCGAGGAATACAGATAAACTATTTTCAAGTATCTGATTTAAAATCACCAAATTACCTTTTTTTTTAAAATAATAATAACTTTGGTTTCCATTTCATATGCAAATAAACAAAAAAGCTCACTTAAAAATGTGGGACAAATAGTCAGTTGAAGGATAGGAAAAGATTTATCTGCCTAACTCCATTTAGCAGCAGAAAGAGGTTAGTACTTAACTGTGCATTTCTGTGAGGCATTTGTTATTCTAGCAATTAAACACTTACAATGAGCACTATATATGTCTTCACTGAATCTTAATTTAATCCTCACCACTTGATGACACGTCAGACCTCATCAGTTTTGCACCTTTTTTTCCCCTGGAATGAGTTTTCATTTAACAATTTCAATCCAATTACTCTTGCTCTCCCGTTTCATTAGGCCTTGTAAATGTGATCCCACAATAGTGCTGTTAACGACTGCTAGCAAGACCTCATAAATATATTTTATAATTGATGGATGTTACATAACAAATGAATACCTTAAAAATCATGCTGAAAGGCATTAGAGCAGCATTAGTCCTGTTGGAGGAAAGAGTGAAAACCTACCTCTCCACGTCTGGAAATAAATTCAGTTCGACAGTGTTTTCGCTTGTCGTTAAAAGTTCTGTGTTTGCCTGTTGTGCTTGATAAGTTATTGGAGATGACAGATGGCATTTGACTGAAATTTACAGTCAATTACATATTCTGAACTCATGCAGAAATTCAGAATTGTGCTGAAGCAGACTGAAAGTTAGCCTAAAAAACCCCAGAAAATATAAAATTTAGATATTGTATGTAATGTTACAAATTTGTTCACTGAAACCCAGCAGAGGTCAAAATGTGTGATGATGAGCACATGTGCAAGTGTTTGGAAAGCCCAGGTGGAACGGGAACACAACTGCCTCAAGAATGATGATGGTTCAGCTGCACACTCAGTTGCTATAGATATGCCACAGGAGGGTGGCTTCTGCCAGATTAGTGGATATGTATTTTCACATTTGACTGAGTGGATTTGCAGCAACCAGTTGGCTTGAAAACAGCTCAGGGAGAGGATCAATATAAATATGTAAAATCATGGAACGGTTTGGGTTGGAAGGGACCTTAAAGATCATCTCACTCCAACCTCCCTGCCATGGGCAGGGATGTCACCCACTAGATTAGATTGCTCAAAGCCCATGCAGTCTGACCTTGAAGACTTCCAAGCATCCACAACTTCTCTGGGAAACCTGTTCTAGTGCTTCACTACCCTCTGAGTACAGAATTTCTTCTTAATATCTAATCTAAATCCCTTTTCTTCCGGTTTAAAACCATTCCGTCTTGTCCTATTTGCCCATGTCAAAAGTCTCTCCTTCTCTTCTCCTTCTCTTCTCCTCCTCTTTTTTTTATAAGCTCCCTTTAAGTACTGAAAGGCCACAATGAGATCTCTCCAGAAAAGCATGGCATGTAGTGTAAGCTATTTTCACTCTGTGGGGTGAAAGAGGTGGCTTTTGCATATAATGCTTACTTAACTGTATAATCTTGGAAAATCCTCAGCCAGGCTTTCTATGTCTACAGTAAAGTTGTAAATTTAGTTCCTGACATGAGTGAGGCTGGGATTGAAGGGCTGCAAGGGATCTTTAAGGACCGKCTAGTCCATCCTCCTGCTCAGAGCAGGGCTAATTTAAAAATTGGACCAGGCTGCTCAGGGTCTCTTGAACACATCCAAGAACAGAGATTCCACAACCCATTCTAGTGCTTTATCACTTGCATTACAAATTTTTGGTTTCCTTACRTCTATCAAGACTTTTCCTTCCTGCCAATTGCAGCAATAGCTTTTTATTGTGTCGAAGTGTGCCTATGAACACAGCCTGAATATTTTCTCTATGGGCCCTCTTTAGATAGTTAAAAACTTGAAACTGCCTCACATGGCAACATTCTCTTCTCCAGGCTAAACAGTATTTCCTTCTTCATCAGCTTTTCCTAATGCATAATATCCTCTAACCCCCTCACCATTATAGCAGACCTACTCTGGATTCTTCAGTTTGCAGTTCTCTCTCTTGTAGAAGGACCAAACACTGGACACAACACCTCAGCTGTGAGTCACCAGTGTCAGATAGCAGGATTATTTCACAAACCCTGCAGGCTCTGCTCTTTCTAACGTAGTGCAGTGCACAGGCACCCTGTGTTGTTGCAAGATTTCACTGCTGACTCATGTTAAAGTTGACACCCCCCAGAATGCCCCAACTGCTTCCTCAAATCTGCTTTTGATCTAGTTGGCCCCAGCCTGCAGTGGTGCATGGGGTTATTTGCCAGACAAAGGACTTGGCATTTCCCTTTGTTGAACCTCTTGAGGTGCATGTGTATGGTTGTCCTGGACATTGATGAATATATCAGAGAGTACTGTGTATGGTTGTCCTGGTCATTGATGAATATATCAGAGAGTACTATGAAGATAAACAGAATACGAACACGAGCAGTGCCATATCAGTCCCTGAAGGATGACATGCACAACCAGACTGCAGCTGGGATTGCAACCATTGACTGTGGCTCTCTTTGCCCAAGTGTATGGCCAGTTTTTCAGCCACACAATAATTGCCCCATACAATCCATCTCTCCTCAGTTCAGCTACAAGGATTCTGTCAGARACAGTATTGAATGTTTTGCTGGAGTCCAGGAGTACTGCTTTGTCCTCACTCACAAAGCCAGACATTTCATAATAGAAAATAGTCAAGTTGGTCAGGTGTAATTTTCTTTGATAAATTCTTGCTGGTTATTCCCAGTCACCTTGTCTTTTATGGTTAAAAATGGCCTCCAGAAAAGATGTACCCTTCCAGACACTGAATTTAGGATGAAAAGCGTCCTTCTCACTGTTGGGGTTTTTTTTTTAATATTGACATGGCATTTGGCTTTTTCCAGTATGCAGAAGCTTACTGCAATTACTACAGGCTTATCAAATGTCTTTCAATTACTTATGCCATTTCCTTTGACATCCTTGGTTACCTCCTGATATGCTTTGATGGACTTGTATGTCCAACTTACTTAAGTAGCCCCAGCTATACCTTCCTCTGCTTTGGATAATACCTGTCTCCCATAAACGCTTCTGTAATGAGTAGAGATCAGGAGGGTTTGTGAGCAATAAAGACCAAAGCCAGGAAAGTCTTGCTACCTAAGTTTTTCCCCTACCCTTCAGCACAAGATGGCCTGTTCCAGTAAGAAGTGGAAAAATTTGTTGAATCTTGATTTTGCTACCAATATATCTATAGCAGTTTTTCTTGTTCGTGTTTCACATTTCATTCCACTCAGCCATAACCTCAGCCAAGTTTTAACCTTCTTAATTCTGTCTCTGCTTTCTGTATGCCTCCCTGCTTGCCTGTTCCTGTCTTCATCTCTTGAGCATTTCTTTTTTTCAGTTTAACTCAGGTTGCTCAGCCAGCCTTCACCTGGCACGCATGTACATGTTCATAGYTACTGAGGTCTGGGTGGATTCTTGTCCTTTGAGGATGATGTCCTTGAAAACTGGCCAGCTCTCCATGGCTCCTTTGTCTTCTACAGGATTGTCCCTGCCAGTTCCCTGAACAATCAAAAATGTAAAGTCCAGGGCTGTTTTCAACTGATTGGCCTGTTTAGCTCTCTCCAGATCTTAAACTCTACCATCTCCATCCAGTTCTACCTTAACTGTGAGTAGCAGGTCCATAAATATGGTCTCCATCCCTAGTCCACCACCTGTATTAAAAAAAAATTTTCTCTGCTCATCTCCAGAAATCTGAATTGTTTCTAGGCACTGTTAGACAGAGCCTGTGATCCTGAGACTTGTCCAGCTCCTTTTCTTGGCCCCTGGCCTACAGCCTCACAACCTGTTCCCAATCATAGGGAAAAGTCTATGTGGTCAAGACACTTCTTTGTATAGATGGCAAATGGCCCTTCTTGTCACCTTTGCCTGAATTTCCTCAACAACCTGTGGGTCCCAGACTTCCCTAGGCCTGAAAGACAGCATTCTTCATTATACCTTTTATGCACATTTTCTCTGCGTTTTGCCAAAAAATCTTAATTTGAACCATCAACTAATGTTTGTCTAAAATAAATTCAGAACACGTTCCTCATTTTTATCCCTACTCTCTGGCACGCACATCGTTTGGACAGCAGGATGTAAGCACAGGGGCTCATGTCTTGCCTGTCAGACGTCGCATTGCTCACAGTGCACGAAATTCACCTCTGATAAATCTTCACGGCAGTCAGCAGCTACATCACTCAAGGCCTCTGTGACAAGCCTCAATAGCAGTCAATCCACAGAATTGCTCCAGGTATTCCATCTTTGCAGAAGGTTTGTCTCTGTATGTTTCCTTGATTTATTTTCACCCTGCACAGAAAATCTCCAATACATCATTTACCATGAAACTGGCTGTTACAAGGGATGAGATTATGAAGAATAATTGCTAACAGAAGTAAGCTGCTTAAAAATCATTAATGCAGCTCAATGAAAATGGTTATTAACCTTCCCTTGAGAACAGTGATCTATATTTAAAGTCCTTTTTTTTTTCCCTACAAGTTTTCCTTCTTTACTTTTATTTCTATATTCCTTCTCAGCACCAAAGGTGATACTTGAAGATTTGTCTGGTGGTGTTGCTTCAGGCTTTAGCTGTCAAACAACTTTAAGGGATTATGTGTCGATAACAGGAGCAAGACTGTTTCCAAAGGTCTAATAAATCAGAGCAGCTGTCCTCTGCCAGGGAGTCCAGTGTGCTCCTGCACGCAGACTGCGAGACCGAACACACCTGCACACCAAGAAAGGGGTGACTTTAAGTCCCTGAGCTGCTCTAATGATATCAAATAGACCATTTACTACTGACTGAACATTCCATGATTGTTTCTGATGAATAATTACTATTAGAACAAGCCAGAGTCTTTCATGGAAATGAGTTTCCTGCCTGTCATATAAATAGAACAGACACAGCATAACTTTCTCAACCCCTGATATAAACTAATCTGCTTCTTAATGTTGAAACAAATATTTTTATTCACTTCTTCCCAAGTAAATGTTATGGATTAGTCAAAAGTTCTATTAAACAATAAGACATTTAACACGTTTTTTGGCAATTTTTATTTATTTTTCTTGCTTTCAACTCCAATTTGCTGTACACACAAACAAATGATCTTTAACTGTTTTAAGATCTATTCCCATGATTTTGGAGCCATCACAAAACATCATTTCATTGAGAAAGAATTTAATTGTTATACCTCAATAGCTGAAGTTTAGAATGGACAAAAAAACCCAAAACACCATACTCTGTAATTTTCAGTCTCACTTTCCTCTAGATCTGCAAAGCACTCAAATCCTTCCAGCCAATATTCAATTCTGAAAGTAAACACTTATATGGACATGTGGAAGTGGAATTTAAGGTAATAATTTTTAAAATTTGGTTTCTGTTAAATCACTCAGCTTGTTTAAGATACAATACATGTTGAATGAAGTCACATTATTAGAATCAAAAATGATAACATATCAAAGTAACCTGAGGAAAAAAACTCCTACTATCCTGGTTAATCCTAAAGAAAATAAAAAATTGTCCTTTTCTGAAAATAATATTTTGCCAGATTTTGGCAGCTTCCAGAATGTTTACTGTTGTAAAGCAATGGAGACTTACCTAATAATGTCTACTACACAATATTTGAGTTAAGGCTTTGGCATGATTTATACATGGATATGTCACATGAATCTGTGCATCTGTGACCCCAGCCATAACTAATGCATTTGCCTATCTACACAGTATTGTGGGAATATTGTAGACAGGAAATTAGAGTATTATAATTTCTGTTAAAAGTCTCTTGGGAATATTTTTTTAAGAGACATTGTGAAGAAGTGCATCTAAAAAGACATCTGTTATAACATCCCACAAGGTCCATGAATCTGTATCGTGGTAAACTGTATCAAGTTATCTCCTTTCGATAGACAATCAGTACACCTGAGAGCCAGCCTTTCCTGACAGGGCCATTTCATCTGATAGAGTATCAAATGGCTTGTTGATTATTCTGACTTCAAAGGCCAAYGGTGCTGATATCTTCAAGGTGGTCTGTAATGCCTGAGTGATGAGGCCACCTGTCAATGTGACTGCAAAATTAAAGAGAATCTGTTGGGAAATGGAGGGTAAACTTCCTCTCCCTCAGATTAGCCTGATTAGCCTCAGATTAGCCTTGAACAATTTAACTTCTACAAATCAGTTTTGTAGCTATGGGAAAATTATTTATCAATGGCTACTTTTTTCTTGGGGCAGCGAGGGGGAAGTTGTTTATGGTGAGTAGTTCTGTAAAATGTGCTCACCTACTTCAGAACCCGTTTTCCATTCACTGAGTTACAAAATAAAGACAATTCCTCTACAGTTCTATGAATACTTGCAGTGGCGATTTTTTTTTTTTTGAATGGCAAAAATAACTATTCCACTGCAGTCTTGTTCTTTTCGCTTGTTTTAATGAAAATGTTCTGTTGAGGATAGCAGAATGTCAAGAACTAAGTAAAACAAAAAGGTTTCATTTATTAAATGATAAGCTCATGACCAGCAATAATTTCTTAGCTAACAACCACATTATTTTAATCTTTCTGTTAGGAAGAGGAACAGCATTTTGCATTTGAGGAGGAAGATAGAAGGAGAGATAGGCTGGCCTTCTCTCTTCTCATTAAAATAGGGAAGAAGAAGGTGTTAAGGACCTCTAAGTCATTTATGAAATTGGGGATTGTGTATTGCAATGTGGAATGCTTTTCTGCTTTTCTCTGCCTGTAATCATAAGTAAAGCAGGAAGCTGCAAGAGGAATCTCAGTGTGAGTGTGTTAATACAGCTCGCTGATGTTTAGGCTGTCCCACAGTTTAGGCCTGTTCACTGCCACTCCTCTGCAAGGAACCAGGGGTCATCCCTGTCACAGTCAGGAGGAGTGCACCCAGTCCATTCAGGCATCTCCATCGCCTGACAAGTACCTCTCTGGGCACTTGTTTGGAGGGCAGAGTCGTGCCAGGACACCCACTGAGGTGGCCTAAATATTGTTTTAATGACAGTCATGTGCTAGAAAAGGAGATTATCATGTTGGGCCTGCCAGTGTCTCCTCTTCAATCCACCATTTCAGGAAGTTTAGACAGATCTGCTGTTAAGTCATAATAGCCATGGTCACAGGAAAAGAAACACTGTGCAGCCACTCAGGGCAATCTTTGCCCATGTAAATATTTAGCTCCATATACAGGAGCTGGTTTTAACAAGCCATCCATCAGAAATAGAGTCCTCATCTGCCTATGAGATGTTTTGCTCTGAATCATAATCCTTTGCAGGATCTAAATAATTACAAAGGGGGCAGAACACAGAAGAACAGTGTTGACACAAAAATAAACACACAAATTGGTCTTTAATATATTTTGTCTGAAATGGTGCAGGATTGTTTTTAAGAGTCTCGTGCTTAGTTTCTCACAGGTGTTACGTGTTGTGATTGCCTCCAGCAGCAGCAGAGCCCTGCCCTGTTCTGTTGAGCCCACCCTGGGCACGGTGCACGTGCCCAAGGGTGCAGTGAGGATGAGAGGCTCACACTACGCCGTGATCCCAGCTCTGCACTGGCAGCCAGACCCAAGGCTCAGGCTTGCTGCTCATGAGGCCCCACGGGAAGCCCATGCTGGAGCAGGCTCCTGGTAGGATCTGTGACTCCATGGAGACAGAAGCCCAAGCAGGAGCAGATTTGCTGGCAAGATTTGTGACCCCTCAGGGGACCCATTGCTGAAGCAGTCTGTCCTGAAGGACTGCACCCCAGGGGAAAAAGGGACCCACCCTCAAGCAGTTCGTCAAGAATTGCGGCCCATGGGAAGGACTCAGGTTAGAAAAGCTGGTGGAGGACTGTCTCTCATGGAAGGGACCTCATGCTGGATCAGAGGAAGTGTGTTAGGAGTCCTCCCCTGAGGAGGAAGGAGCAGCAGAGACAATGTATGATGAACTGACCACAGCCCCTACTCTATGCCACTGCATGAAGGAGGTAGGGAATTTGGGAGTGAAGTTAAGCACGGGAAGAATGGAGGAAGGTGTTTTTAAATTCATTTTTATTTCTCATTATTGTATTCTGTTTTGATTGCTAATTAATTAATTTACCCAAGTAAATTCCTTTTTGCCTGTGCCAATGACTGGTGAGTGATCTCTCCCTTTCCTTATCTCAACCCACAAGCCTTTTGTTATATTTTATCTTCCCTGTCAAGCTAAGAAAGGGCGTGAGCAGCTTTGGTGGGATCCTGGCATCCAGCCAGGGTCAACTCTGTATTCCAGTAAGTGCTGGGAGATGTGCAAAACCAATAATCTCCAGGTTCAAAAGTGAATTTTCTGTAGATCTTCATGACTGAGCTGGAATTTATCAACCCTGATAAAGTCCTGACAGTAATGTTTAATTTATCAAGTGACTGGGATTTTTTTAGTTAATCACCTTTACTGTGCTATTACTTAGACCTGCAGGACCTTTGAAATTTATCAAATGAATTGCCATTTTCATCTGGAGCGTGTATACATGTTGACATCACTCCTTAGCAGGCTCCTTTGGTTGAGCTGAAAGCAAAGTTTGTGTACTATTGATTTATTTACATGTCTAGTTTTAGAATACACAAAGCAGTGAATATGAAGAACAGCAGGAAAGCATTATCAATATGCACATGTGGCTTTGCAGAAAGACATTTGTGCTTCTTCATTTAGCCCTAATAGGAAAATTGAGTCTCAATCGGGACAGCCACAACCTGCTGTTAGAACAAATGGTTCTCTTGAGACAGCTAGTGAGGCCTGTTTTCTCCTAGATTTTGATCTACTTGTGGTCTAAGAAATCTGTTAGACATGTTTATGAGATCTCTGTCATACGTGTGTGCTCCTGTGACTGATAAGCTACGTTGCAAACCGCTCCTCACTTGGGCCACTTGTCAGGCCTTGCCCCTCTACCTGCATATAATATTTGCAGGAACTTAATTATTGAAAGAATATTGTTCTTTTTGCCGGGTTTGGCTGAAATCTGGCAGCAGGTGCCTGAGAAGGAGAGAGAGAGACAGAAATATAGATCTAAATACATGTTCACGCAGAGACAAAGTGACTCCATGAGACTGACTCCAACGGGAAAGGAGCCTAAAATTACTTGAGGCTTTTCTTTTACTGCACTAATAAACAAATCTAGAGAGAAGGATTGAAACAAACCCAGCAATAGTTTGGCATAGCTGCTGATGTAGAAAGCCATAGGAGCAAAAGGAAGAGATATAATCCTTTGTGACTTTTGATACTCACTTTCTTATGAGCAGGTCACCAATGCTCAAAGTAGTTGGCACATGTTAATATCTGTCTTGTTAAGGGACAGTGTGCCCTGCTAACCATGAGAATTTAATCCCTCCTCAAAGTAATTCTGCTACTTTCTGTCTCAGCCACAAAGCAATGAGAGAATTGCAGTGTCATTTGTTCACACACGGATGGTATGTTGCTGTTCGTGATTCTTCTGCAAAGTTCATGAATAAGTTCAAGTAACTGTCCCTCAGTAAATGGAACTGTAAAGAAGGTTTGCACAATGTGGCAGCTAGCAGGCAAAGCAAGAGTAAGTCCTCCAGCTGGCATCTCTAAGAGACAGAGCTTCTGCTCCTCTGGCACACAAATGGGCATACGCAAGGCCCCAAGTGCAAAAGTGTGTGGACAATAAGCTGTGGGATACTGATTAATCAGTAACGGCACCAAGACTGCTGATTTTCTACTTCCAGCAGTGGGCAGAGGAAGGCATAGGGCTTCTGCTTAATACTGTACAGCAGATTTTCCAGAGGAGGTGACCTTCCCACATGAATTAAAGCTGCTGGAAATATCTCCCTACAGACAACCTCAAACCACACACAGCTGGTGCTGCAGCACTTTGTGTATTTGATACTGAATGTACTTGGTATAATCTTAGAGTTTAGGTTTGCACTTCTAGCATGGAAAATCAACTTCTTTTGTCTTTTTCAGTAGTCTTGGAATATTATTTTCATTATTGACCTTTTTTCCTTTCAGAAAGACATCAGAAAAAAAGGGCTTACAGATAGCATTTTCATTCCTCTTATATACTGTCACTCTCTTTCAGGAATGGCTGCAAACTTTTGGTGCTAAAACAGCACCTGAATTACCTGAATAAAAATAAAAGATAATTTTAATCTATGTTGAATGGCTCAGAGCATGAAAGGGTGCATTTCCTAGGTAGTGAGAAATTGATTGTTTTTGTGTGGATGTTGGCCCTACTTTCTGAAGCTCTGTTGTCTTCTAAAATATCATCTCAAGATGAAAATCATCTTTAAATGCCACTCATCCTGCATGATGAAAAAAGACTGTCTTTTCTTGTTCTTTCTAGTTTTGTCCTTGTGGTTCCAAAAGTATTCTTCATGTGTTTCTATTTTTCTTTCTGATTTTACTAAGGAAAATCTAAAAAATAACACTCTAAAATCAAAGTTGATTTTGTTATTTGCATAAATAGCATACTACACTTACTACTCTTTATTTGGCTCCCCTTTAATTATTTTTCATTCTTTAAATTTTGGAAAGACTACATTGCTTTCTAGCTATTGTTATTTTTATTTCTGATGTCTTACTTCCTTTTACTTTCCAAACAAAATAGTCGTAGCATATTTAATCTTTCCTCATATTGAGGTCTCTCCAGTTCCCATGACTTTAATTATTTTTGTTACTTTTTCTTTGGATATAATCTGCATATTAGGCTTAAACTCTAAAAAATCAGTCATTGCCTCACTAACCTCTGCTCAGTTTCCAGTCCTTCTTCAGATTCTTTCTCACACTTCATTAGGCCAAATCTGGATGCAAAAACTTCAGAGGAAGATTCTCCAAGCAGAGCTTCCCTTTTTATCATATAAACCTTCTTTTACTGCAGCTGAGAAACATACTCCATCCTCATGTGCCTACTCTTCCAACCCACTCACTTCCCTTCTTTTTCTCTGCATTCCACTCTTTACTCAGCAATGTACAGGGAGTGCTACTATTTTTAGCTCCTGAATACATCGTTTGACATTTGCTCACATTGAAACTCATCAACTATTTCTTCAACCATTCCCTTAATGCGTTTAAATATCACAGAGAACAATCTATACCACTTAAAGTATTAGTGTTACTTAAGATTTTGCTTTCATCAGCAAAGTTTGCCAGTGTATAGAAAGATCATTAGGATCAGCTGCTGACACCTCTTCCCTGAATAATACAGTGAAGTGATGGGCTCAGAAATGTATTGGCTGATAGTTACCAAGAGATACCTGATGCAAATTAAAGAAATAGCAATTAGCTCAATCGTGAAAAAGAAATGCCTCTGGGATTTATTATAACCACAGAAACGAGCTGCTTATACTTCCAGTTCTAGCTTTGTAGTTGCATCCCACAAAGTTTCTCTTCAGGTTATTGAGACACAAGCTGAAGTAACTCTGGTTTGTTGGTTGACCAAGGGGATTAAAGTTGTATCCATCTGTATGTAAAGTGGTAAGCCCAGAAGGCGAATGTTCTATGGGAGATTTCAAGTGAAGGATTGGGGAGTATGTCTGTGTGTGTGTATAGAAATATCTATATGTACTTAAAGTAATTTCTTTTTCTCCATCCTAGAACTCTATCTCTACACACTGCTGCTTTGATTTTTATGGTGCAAAGCAGTTTCTTGCAGAGAGTACACTCCAACACAGCTCTTTTCTAGCAGCATTACATATAAGCATCTTTCTTTCAGCCCCTTCTAAGTTGATGCAGAATGTCACACAGGAGATGCAGTGCTGAATGCATTGTGTTTGCTCCAGGACACTTGCTCCCAAATGTATTCCAGCTCTCTGGGCAAGGTGCTTGATTTTCAGAGGAGACACAGACACCTGTGGACTGGCATGAAAATTATTACCCTTCAGGCAATAAATCTGGGAAAACACTGAGCAACATTTTAAATCTCACCATCTTCCAATAAAATTTGTTCTCTGCTTGTGATCCTGGTACAAAATCTTTTCTTCGCTTATTTTTGTAATCAAACAGAACAAATTAATATTTATTTTTAAAAATGAGCAGGTGAGAAAATATTAATGGACACAGCTGATAATTAATATTCTAGTTACTGAGGCCATCATATGAGCTGTGGGTGGTCCAGAGAATCAGATTCACCCTCTTAAGCTCTCATACATCTCCCTGAAACGTTCCCTGAATCCAGAGACTCTTTTGAACCTCACATCTTCTGTTTCCTGTGTCCACTGCATAGAAAACACTTTTCTGACTGAACCAAACTCATAAGAGACAGAGTGCATATCCCACCTAATAGGAGTGGAAATCATCTGAACTTTTGTAGGGAGATTTAACATAGAATACAGAACTAATCCCCAAATTGTTGTAAGAGAAGGTGGACCCAGAAGCAGGACTGCTGTACTCTGCACGCTCTGAGTGACCTAACCACTAATTGGTGAGATCATAGAGATCTCTTTGCCTCTAGGAAGGCAGATATCTTTGCCTCTATGAATTTTAATGGAAGAGGAACAGCATATATGCCAAATTTCCTGCAATACATGCAGTGACCTCACAGCTAGAGTTTCTTCTGTAGAACCTTGGATTCTTCTGTCGTTAAAGACAATAGAATCTGGGTGACTGCTCTGGTCTTGAAAAAAAGATAATTTCTTCCTTCCCAGCTAACCAATATTAAAAAAAAAATTAAAGAATCAATAATTGCTACAATACTTCAGGCAACACTTTCATTCATTAAATATACCTAGAAAACTTCTACTGGTTTGACTTCTTGAAGGGATTTAAGCAGACAAGCTCCTGTTTATAAGTGTTTACTGAGCATCAGTAAGTAATTGGAGTAGTGATACCTGAGGACGTTTTGAGCATCAGAGTGAGAACACGGAGAGCTTGAGCAGAACTGAAGAGCAGTAGGGTCAATACCAAAAGGTCTTTAAGGTAGAGCTATTTTCAAGACTAGGGTTTCGAACATGTGATTTTGAGGAACATGTTGCTCAAATCCTTCTTTAGGTAACTACTTGCTTTCCTGACTCAAAACAAAAGTGGTTTTTCTGAAACATGTCTGGCTTTTGCATGTGAAAAAGAAATGTAGTCCTTTGGCAAATGCTATTAAATCATTTACCATATAATTGCTCACCTGTAGTTCCATATAGGGTGTGGAACTATTCCTTAAGACTCTTGAGATTTCTAATGCAGCCTCTTTTTTCCTCACCTTCCCATCCCGATTTAGCTTCACAATAATTTAAAAGAACGCCCAATGTACTCCTTCTACATTAACAACTTCACGTTAATAAATAAAAATCTATTTTCCAAAACCCAAGTAAAATTACCAAACTTTCCCATGCAACTCCCACAGAGCTGGATTCAGTGCTGACTATTGAAAATTGATTAGTAGATTCTTAATGGTTATTAAGTTATGAACAAAGCACATATTGATTTAAATAGCAGCTTGAATTTTGAAGGCTGCATGCATGAAAACAAATACAGTATGCCATGATGCAGAAATGCAGGGCAATTAATATCGTGACCTAGGAGAGTAAAATCTACCTTGAAATAGCCAAATGCATAAGCCCTACTAAATCAAGGCCTTTATTTTCCTGCCTTTGTCTTTCCAATGTTTAGTTTCACAGTAAATGAAAGGGGCTATTTGAAGTGAGGGAGAGAAGAAGACAGGTCTGTGACCTCTAGATAGACCGTGGAGATCAAAGGCAGTCTCCATATGTGTTAGATATTATCTTTTTGAGGCAAGTGGGCATGATGTTTTGTGATGCAGCAGTGTGGAAACACACAAATAACCTGGTTAGTGACCGCTGAGAGAAGAATGATTGACATTGTGTTGGAAAAGCAGTAGTAAAACCATGAAAAAGAGATTTAGTTTTAGTTTACAGAAGGGTCTTTCAAAGCTCTGTAGTGCTCAGAAACTGGTTTAATAGAAAATTCCTAAACTTACGTAAATATCATAATTTATATATTAAAAAGAATAGTTTGCTACAACTAACAAAATTTGAAAGCCAATGTCCTCTATAAATCTGTTAGTTTAAGGTCTCTATCAAACTACAGTTTCAGCACATAGATCTTTTTGTCAGTTCATTTTTTTTCTTTGAAATACATGCACAGTTTAAACTGTATCTACTCGAGGGCATTTTACTTGTGACGTTACAAAATGAACACTGTCAGTAGAAAATGACAGAACTACTGGGAAAAACATGATTTTGTGGTTGGAACAGTGGATCAATACAGCAAAGCAACTACCCCATTCCTGTCAACACAGAAAAACATCCTCGTGTGGGCATCATGTTAGGCACATTTGTCCCACTGCATAGAGATGTCAGTAGGGTAAGGGCTTTTCCTACGTGACCCTCCAGCTCAATCAAAGGACCAACGCATTTAATGTGTCCCTTTGAATTTTCCTCTCTATGTAGGGGTACTTAGTAGTATTATTACCTCAGAAAGACCATGAAAAATCCTTTGTGTAGTCTTCCAGGTCCACACTGAAAGGAGTTAAGTAAAAGTGAAAAGGATTACTGCAAAGGATATTCTATTAGACTAAAAACTTTGACAATTTCAGGAAGCCATGCTGCAAAAGAAAACCTCTTTGTTTTTGTTCTGATTGCCAAGTATGTTAAGAGGAGAATGTTGTCAAATAGCTGAATATCATCAAAATCAGCTTAAGAAGCCTTAATGCCTCCCTGTCTGCACAATGTCAGTCACCAGTCTGCGCTTTTGAAGTTCCCCAGTTCAAGAGCAAACATAACCAAAGGTGAATATGGTTACAGCGCCAAAGTTGAACTTGACCTTTAAGTAACTCTTTCACTTTTCCCCGCTCTCCTTTCCAATTTATCATTCACTTTGCAAAGCTGGAAAATGCATTGTGTCTTTTTTCTTTCAATATGATTTTTGTTGGTGCTATTCTGAACTTTCATTTTAATCTTAATGTTATTTTTCTTTAAAATATATGCATTTTAATCCAGAACACCAGATGTAATGATTTGATTATCTAGTTTCTTAGATTTTTGGTATATTCAGGCTGCCCAAGCACCTGCAAATTCCTTTTTTGCAATCACAGAGAATTCTGAAATTTCTTTTAAGAATGTATTACAATGGCTTGAAAATGTGTTTCTTTTTAATATCTCTGAAAATGAACACTGAGATCCTCTTAATAATTTAGAGTGACATGGAAAATAAAGAATGCTGAAACCATGAATTATGTGGAATGCAACACACATTCTTTAGTAAATCCAAATATAACAGAGAACAGTTCATAATCTTTTTACACTAAGARAAGTCCAAGAAAGCCTTGTCATTTTTGTTGACTTGAGTTTGAAGAGGCTGCTGCACCCCTATTTTGCAGTGTTCAGCTAAAATTTATCTGTAGGACGTGCCTGCAGTATATGCCTGGCTATACATCAACTCTGCTTTCTGTACCTGTTATACACTTTGGCCAGGGTCAGGTCCTTTTACAAGGAAGAACCACATGCCTGTACAGAAATGCCTAGCCATAGAGAGGATGTGTGTTCCCTCCTTAAAGTCTGTGTGGATGGAAAATAATGGAGTGAACCACGCAGAAACTCAGCCTGTAGTCAGTCACTCACTTGCAAAAGAGCAGTAGCATTTTAACAGTTACCACATCTCATCAGTTTATCCTAATCCTTCACCTGAGATCATTGCATCTCCCTGTGACAGCTCTTCATCTGTGTCAGCACAGAGTCAAAAAGATTAGATTAATTCAYTGCTGAGAGAGATTTGAGCTGACTGATGTTATTTGCACTGAAACAGAGCCAGGCTGTACTTGGCCTTCGCTGGAAGCGTGTTAGTTAACAAATAAAGGATGCAAAAGGGCACCTTTAGCACCGAAATTTTGCCTCCTCAAATCTTATTTTCATGAGAGGTGACAGTGGCTATTTTGAAAAATGACAGGGCTTAAATTATTCCTTGAGAGACCAAGAGTGTCTCCTGAGAGACTTTCAAATACAAATAGATATTGGCAAATCAGGCCTTGGTACCTGTCCAAAGTTTAAATAGCGGCGAMGATATGGCCACGGTTGCATCCTCTGTCTTGAAAATACTGGACAGAATATTGTGAAGGAGAATGGCCACATACTCCAGCATCAAGTGTTTTAACTAATGCATGGGAGAGCATAATTCTGCCAAATGTTSACTAGAGGTACAGGTACTTCAACTTGTATGTTCAACACATTGTCTTCTGTTGATTAGTGAGATGCACCAATGAGTTCTCAAGGGAGGGAGCTCAACAAGCTCTTAGCATCCACAAGGATGATTGTCACAAAGTAGAAATCTTAGAACTGAAAAACTGAAGTAAACAATATTCCCTTCAGTGAAAAAAAAAAACAAACCACTTTATACATACATACATATATAAAATACTCACGTCAGTATTGAGGTTCATTCTGTGTAATATATTTCTAGGGTACAGAGAGACTATGGAATTATTTTCATTAAATGCCACATAAGGACTATTTTACCTTCTGTGAAAATATTTACAGTGTAGCCATTCAAACTTTACAAGCAGCAATAAATAGCTCACAGAACAGCAAAGTGTGAACAAACACATCAGCTGGTCTTTAGACTCATGAAGAAATAGACTCTGCAGAATTAATTATACAGGAAAGACTACAATAAAATAAAAAAATTCCGTAGCTACTACAAAGTTTGGGTTTTTTCAGCAGAAGCAGCGGCTGATTTTTTAACCAGGAACACAATGCTTCAAATTCATTAGTAAAGTCAGTCTTGCAGTTAGCAATAAAATTGATGTGCAGCCTATTATCAAGACAGTCAATAATCAATTTGCAGAGAAAATTCTCTTGGCATATGAGCAAATTCTCCTTTTTCCATCACGTTACAATTTTAGAGAAAGACAGCTCTGCTGCAAACCTTCATTAACACACCTTTATTTAAACATCTCCAAGTATCCTTTTTGTGGCTGCATGTTCAGGACAAACTCTTTTCTGTTGACATAGATCTTGGTAACTATACTGAATTTGGATTATTTGTGATTTATGATTAGGTAAGTGTGAATCTTTAATATCAAGCCTCTATTAACTCTAGGCAAGATGTTGTGGATAGTTGACCTCATCAGCAAATGATGTTTAGATTGAGGCAAACAGATAAATAGCTACTAAGTTTACCCATCTTAGTGCAACACACAGTTAAATGTTATTAAAGACTTGTGCAGAAGTGGTGAATGGACAATCCCAAGCAATGCAAGTCAGCAATTTAAGAACAAGACAGAGGTTTGAATGAGCTTTATGTTCTAGAGTTTGAAAATGCAAAGGAAAATATTAGGGTGGAGAAATGAAAGAAATTATGAGAATGGGTCTCAAATTTCCACATCGGCACTTGAAAGACTGCTTAATAATTTGGTGTTACCATCCCGCTCACACTGTTCACATTTTGGTCCTTTCTTCAGTGCTTGTGTACTCGTATTTCTTTTAGGAAGCTCATGCAGGTCAAGTCTGACAGGCAACATGTCCCAGTCTGTCTCTAAGCCAAATTGCTATGTGGAATTGTGGCCTTAGCAGTCTAACAGTGACAGAGAAAATCTTCTGGCCTGCTCTTGGTGGCCCTCTAAGCCTGGCAGAGAGGAGGGAGTGTGAAGCTGGTTGCACTTAGCACAGGCAGTAGCCAGCAGGTTTGCAATGAGGTTGCAAACTAACTTCAAGTTGACAGTCCCCCTATCACCGTTCTACAATCCATACCATTGCTAGCAAGGGTCATTCATCCTTGCTTTGTGGCTCACTAGAGATTTAAATAGACAAATATAATTCCTGCTATATAAACAAATCAACGTAAACAAAATATTTAAAAGATGAAAACATATTCGTGCAAATAATCCTTATGGCTGTAATACACTTCACCTCCTCCACCCCACTTCACTTCCCTCATGTTTCTGTTTTTTAATCCTCTGGTCACCCTGGAAAACYTGTCTTTTTCTCTGTGCTGGGGGACAGTGTTAATGTGTGGGTGGAATTTTTTTATAATTGTGTCTATGTTGGTAATAGTTTAGTCTCTTCAGAGAAATGGTTATTTATCAAAGCAGGTTTGATAGTCTTTTCTCTGCATCTAAGGCATCCCAGTGGTTTATAAACAAGGTAAACATGCCCGGGCATCAGGATATAAAGAGGTACAAATCTGCTCTAGCTGCAATAAACTCTTACTTGTAAATAGCTTCTYCCTCTGAGTCTTCTTTCACAGATGCTCTGCTATGAAAACACTGCAGTTTGGCAAACCTGCATTCTTCGACAAGCCCTTAATTAACAGAGARTTAGGCATGTCTTTTCCCAAAGTCTGGAATGCAGTATTATTGGCCTGCCACACAAAGTCATCACATAACTTAATGAGCCATTGGCACTTTAATTTTATAACACACTTCCCCAATTAAGCTCTCTAGACCCCAGACTTAAACAGCTGTCCACAGCTGTTGGAAAGTGATTTATCATTGTCAGCCTTTGCAGCCAAAACATTCAAAGGTGCAAGTTTTCAATATCACTCAGCAGATAAACATTTGTCTGTTTTCATCCATTTTAATGCTGTTTCAATAAATCATTGTGCATCAATTTATGTAGTTTTTGTATCTATTCTATAATATGCAGATTCGTGCTAATTCTGCATTCTCTTCATGTGTACCCAAGCGTGTCAGGGAATACAGAAAGACATARCCTCTAATAGTGTTTTGCTTCTGTTTCTAAATGTGGACTGAAAAGCTGCAAACTTTCAGTATGGTTGGTCATAAAAAGGCATGCACTCTTGAACACACATCACAAGCAAACATTTAGATTCTAAACATATGCAAATGAAGTGGGGCTTTAAAGCGCTGACCTCTCCTTTTTGAGGCAATCTTCCAGTCATGCGATACTGTATTATAAAATAGGCTGTAGAGCTTCCCGAAGAACAAACCTAACAAATGGAGTTAAGAATTCCCATAGGCAGGATTCACTACTGAAACATTCAAAGGGGTGGGCGTTCTGGGTATTTGATTAGACAAACATTCAACTCTTCTCATCCATTTCAATACTGTTGCAATGACATTAACATTAACCTCACTTTTCAGATGTATCTTACCTTTTCAACTTCAAAAACAGTGTATTTTGTTCTGCATTCTTGTGTACTTTTGTATAGTTGGTCATATTGATTTGGTATATTACACCTTACATCAGGGAGAAGTAGAAGCTATTTCGGTTAGAGTAGGTGATAAGTGAAAGACTTTATCTGGCTACCAGAGTTTGACACAGATAGAAGAAGGTCTAGTGTTGATTTTAGCAGGTAACTTTATTGGAGACAGTACTGTTTTTTCCATAACGTAACTTAATCCTCCCAATGCAAGTATCGATACATTGATAGTATGGTGAAGAGTCACACCATCGCTGCATTCTAGTTATGTGACTTTTCTTAAATTAATTCTTTATTGCCTTCAAATTCAGAAACAACAGAACAAATGTAACTGTGGGAGTAGGCAATACTCACCCTCAGCACTGCCGCTACAGTTGAAAGCATTTGTCAATAACGCTTGGGCAGTGTGTGGGGTTAGAACTCATGGAAAACTTTTTCCAGTTTTGAACATTGCATGGCAATAAAAAGCATAGAGGACAGACAATTGGACAGATTTTACGATCTGCAGAGAGAAATAAGACTTCTTCCTAGCACGTCTCTAGTATTAGTCAGTCACTCAGTGGCCTGTGTTCAGTTAGTGGGTGGTCTGGTCTCTAGCTAGTCAGTTACTAGCTAGGCATTTGCCAGTGCCGTAYTGCGCATAAATGAAAGGTTTTATTCCAACCCATTTACAGTAGAAAAATTTCTCAAATAGGAACTGAAGGCATTACTTACACACTTATATTCCTATACATGGTCAACAAATCAGTGTTTAAAGTATAGGACAAGAAGCAGTAGAGTTTTTCCAAAGAAAGACACGTTTAATTCATAGAGTTGGTGACGTCAAAGAGAGGGACTTGACACAGTGATGCCTACTAGTAAAATGTCACAAACAAAGAAAAATCCATTTCAGCAATAACTTTTTTTTTCTTTTTTTGAAAAAAAAMCCCACATAGAATGGCCTAAGCAGAACCAAAATATTCAGCCTGAACAGTCACAAAGGCATTGCTTGCCTTTGGAGGTGGGACAACCTCGGAAGGTGGGGAGGAATTGTCTTGTTCCTCATCCACTTTTCAACCAAGAATACTGGGGCGAGGTGTAAATTTCTTTCACTCTGATGTCTTTAGGAGGATGCTCTGCATTTCAGATGATAAAATTAATTTCTACAAGGGATTTCAATAATGGATTATGATCTTGTAATTTCAAGGATGGGTCATTTAATCCATCTGTGATCGCAAAGGATCTCAGTAACTACTCTTTAAACTGAGGGCTGAGCAACACGAACTCTCACTTCATTTGTATTTGCCTCTACACCTCTTATCTGCTAATTTATAGATGCATACCAGGGCTATGGGAATAATGCACTAGTTAAGACTAAATGTGGAACTCAAGTGTAGCTTTCAACCAACACCGGCTGGTAGAAGCACATCAGGCTTGTTTTCTACTCTCCAGAGTGCCTTCCTGATGCCAAAATTGAGCACACCAAGCAAAACAGCCAGTTAGAAGTTTTAAAAGAAGCAGTCTCAGCAGCAATTTTTTGTATTCAATTACCGCAGGACATAGTAAGTATCAAAAATAGGAAATGTTTAATAACTAGATGGAACAAATGTRTATAGCAGAAGTCTGCCAACTCTTCCTAAGTACAACAATGCAGATTCAACTTTCAGCTCAGGAAATCCCCAAGCAGTAAATTGCCAGAAGCCRTAAGAGAGGGACCAGTATCATGTGAAGTAACTTTCTATACTGGTGCCATTCCTAAGTATTTAGCCCTGGACCACTTCCAGAAAGCTAGAGGACCCAGTAGCACAGCCATTAGTAGATTTAGCATATCTTTGATGTGATCCACGCAGACATTAAGTTCCCACAGACTATCCAGGAAAGCAAAGATGCTTATTACTTCAAATGCTCAGCACATATCCATAAGGTTTTTAGTAAGCTTGTCTTCTCGTATTTCAAGCACTGCTTTGCACAAGATAATTGTCAATATTAAAACTCAAAACTCAGAACTACATAACTTCCTACATAGGTGTAAAACTCATCTGCAGAGAGAACAAAATTCCTTTYGAGACTGCAAAATATGGCCCTGTACTGTTCTACTTATCTCCAATGCAGGTTCCTTTAATCTTACCACAATTAACATCAGAGAGACACAGTCTTGTGCACAATGAAGCAAGTAAAACCATACCCAAAAGTGCCTAAACTTCTCTTCCTGGGAGAAAGCTGAAAAGGCAAAGCAAGCATAACATCAGCCAGTCAAGGCACGCAGCACATTTCCGGGAACCACTTTACTTACTGCTGGAATGGCCTGAACAGCGAACTTCATTGTGCTCACAGTTGTATTCCAAGTACAGAAAGAGACCTGGTTTGAGCAAGGTTTGTTGTACTGCTTCCAGGAAAGGGACTATCCAAGGCAAGGCAGAGTGCAGAAGCTGGAGTGAGAAAACCTTATTTCTAAAGGAAGGAGATTTGCTCTGGAAGAAGGTCTCAATAGACAACACTGACAACATTGAATGCCATAAAGCGTATGGTCTCTTGTGGTAGGAGCGGATGCAGTGTGGTGTTCTAGTAAAATAAGTATTGCTTTAAACATAACTCAGGCTAGCCCRAAAACTGTCAGAGTGAGGGTCAGACTCTATTGAATTTGGTGCCTTTTAAGTATGCTTCACTGCAAAGTTACCATGAAATGTATGGCTCTTGGTAGACAAAACTRAAATAAATCTGCTATGTTTTTTCAGTTTTAGAAACAATCTTTCCAACAAAATTTTCCTCAGCTCTAGAATTAAGAGGAAGCAACAATTTATCATACATACTTCCTTGCATGTAAAATTTAACATAATCCACTGAGAGTAGCAGAATAATATCAAAATTTAATTTTCAGTTCTACTCTGTTTTACAAGATGTTATCCTTTTTCTTCTGTAGTCAGCTGGCACCTCTGAATGACATTTTCCCACTGAACTATTTTTAGCTGAAGTAAAATCAATATTAGTTTGAAAAACTGGGAAAGGAAAAAAAGACTTCAGCATTTTTAGTTTGCAGATGTTGGAGAGATAGGGGGAAAGTTTTTGCTAACATAGTGTTTCTCAAGGATAAACAATGATTCAATAACACATTGATCTAAAGCATATTTTGCCGAGGAATTTACAGTATCTTTATCACACCTATTTAAGTTACATGTGGCTGAGGTGAGACACTGCAGCCAAGTATTGGTGATGACCCTGTACAGGAGGAGGCTTGCTGTAGTTCTGCATTCAGTTTTCTACAGCTTTAATCTGCTCCTTCACGGACAGAGGGACTGAAAACTCTCAGCAGTGACTGAGTGGACCCATGACTAATGTAGGAAYACAGCTACCACATTTGTCTTGAGACAGAGGTGATCATACAGGTAAATATTCTTGCTGCACAGCCCCATAGTGTATGGGCTGCTACATCCTCTTAAATCTGACACATCATTTGCATCTCGTGTGGCTGCCTCAGATTTAATTTCTTGCATTTTCTTTTTGTCTTGAGAAGAAGGATATGACATGATTCTTTGATTCTATGATAGAGTGCAATGATTTTTGTTCAGTCTGAAGAGTATGCAAAGTCCCTTATCTGCACAGACAAAGGCCAAAAGGCAAAGCAAAGATTTTTTTCAGAGAAATCTGTACGTCTTTGAGCCAGGACCTAACTGAAAAACTCCATCTTCAAACATTTYCTTTGTCAGCTACTTGCAGGACTTGTTCCAGCACTCTTTCCTGGCTTTATAATTTTTTTTCTCTTTGTCACACACGAAATGTCACCCCACTAATATACAGTCATGCTTGCTATACCCTTGGGTTTTGATGCAAAACTCAGTAAAATATTAATTTGMACCCTTGGCTGCACTTTTACATGGYCTGAAATTTTATTTGTTATATTTTAATTGTTWCCTCATTAATTAAGGCATTTTGACTGTTTCTTGAATGAGAGATGCACTGTTTGCCTGCTTGAAGAGAAAGAACTTCCTTTAGCCTCTGCTCTTGACCCTCACATGATAGAAAAGACTACTATGCCTACCTTTTTCAGARAAAGACAGAAAAAGACAAGGAAGGATGTTATTTTCCTCACATTTCCCYAGAAGTTCCTTTTGTACCTGTAGCCAGGTCTCCTGGGCGGGGGCCCCAACCCTTGCACAGCCCACCTTACACCATGCCACAGTTACTTCTGTATTATTAATTTTTCAATRCAAAAAAGTGTTTTCATCATGGTATTGCAATTTTCTGCACATTTGCAAAAAAGTATGACTATAGGTTGGGATGGCTCAAAATTTCTTACAGACTGATGTAAAGCGGGGAAAAAAAATAAAAAGAGATTTTGAATTCATGTGAATTGCTTAAAATTTAGGCATGATATATCAAATCCATTACATATTTAATAAAAGATTTCTCTGTTGGCCATCAAATTAATTAATATTTAATTATGCTCAATCAAATGAATTATTTAAGCATGTAAAAATTGCAAAATGTGAGACTTGGCCCTTCTTGATTTGTRAAATGGTGTGTAGAAGCCTCTGAGCACCTTCATGCCTGTGAGTACAAAAGGACCTCTGCACAAATACTCACTTGTGTGAACATTTGTGGTATCTGAGCTTTTCCTTGTAGATTTTGGCTCTTTGTGAACATCCATAAACTGGGATTCCAATAATGCAAACACTTGCATATCTGAGTAAACACTGTGCATATGAATAATCTAATTGATCTCACAYGCACAAAATTATTCACATATGTTTGTAGGACCGTGGCCAAAAGAATATTGATTTCTATGGCATATATTTATTCATTTCACTTCATTTAAGATGAGCCTGAGCCACAAATTGCTGGCTTAATGCTGCRTCTTCTCAAAGTGTGGGAGTGCTCTGAACGAAATCTTGGTCCCAAACCACTTCTTGTACAATTAACGTTTTATATATTTCATTTTATTGTCTATTTTTTTTTTTTAATTCATCAGAACATAATGTCTGACTCCAATTAGTAAACAATACCCAAATTATTCATCTCATCTCCCTATGGTTAAAGAAAACATAAATGTGTATACCCCAGTATAATAGGAAGCTCAATTTAGTAACTTACTACCTTAATGTAATGACCCTTTTCCTCTGAGAACTGGCTTTGCCTCCAACCTAAACTAAGGCAGAGGAAACTCATTTTGACTGTAATGGCTACATGTATAATGAGATTAGGCTGACAGAATCCTGTTCTCTCCTTTCAGCCCAAAGGTATTCAATTTAAAACCTCCCTCTTTGCTTGGAAAGGGAAGGTGCTAATATTAGACCTGCTGGTCGCTTCACAGTCTACTCAACACACATCTTTGCTTTTCTTCTATCAAACTGACTTCTGTAATGAAAAATATTGTACAAGAAATGCTATCTAATGCTAAATCTTTAGATAAAGTTGTCTCCTTAACCAATAAACTGTTAAGCCTTCTAAGAAACCACAAAGAATGTGCTGTTTCATGGTATATGAAATTAGGGCCGCAGTCTTTAATTTCCTGGTATTCATATATACTTAATTTATTAATTTGGTAGCTTCTACCTACCCCAGCTAGCATGAACATAAGAGAAAGAGAAGAGATTTTCAGTTTAAAGTTGGAGAGTGTACGTAAAATTTTAAGCTTCTGCAAACTATTTTAGCAAAGAGAGTTGCAGAGATGCAGATATGTAGAACAGCAGGCAGACATTGTGCTGAGACACAGGGCAAAACCCTTTTACTCTGTCCCTGTGTAATCTTTTCTCCAGTTCTAAGGAGCAATAAGTTTCGAGACAAGAAGTGACCATTTTGGTTATTAATTCTACTTCTTTCACCTAATTATTTTTGCACCAGAACCATCCTAGTTTCAGTTGCAGACTCACTTTGTGAAATACATCTTACCGTCAATTAAAACTACAGTATTGATGAATAAGCCATGCTTTRAGAGAGATTGTTTCAAGTCCTCCACTTCAAAAAATACTCGCCTTTCTGACTCTAATAGTAGAAATCATTGTGCCTTCTCTGTGGGATTAAATATCTCTCTGTAGAAGAAATCTTTTTCACATCAGTATTTCTAAACTGTCGTCATCAATTGCCTGTAAAGACCTGTGATCCGGGGCAGTTGTCAGTGAGCCATCACATTTTCTTGGGACAGCAGCATACTCTCACACAGTGTCACTGGAAAGGACTTTTCAATTTCAGGACCAGTTGCTTTAGCAGATTTCCATCACACGTCTTTTAGTATTTAACTAGGACTTTTTTTACCAATGGTTTTACATTATTTAAAGAATGATCATCAGAAAAACATGTACTTTTTCTGCATGAAAATGACTTCGTTATTTTGGTGGAAAGCAGAGCACCACTCTTATCYCAAAAAAAATAATTACATCTTTTCCAAAGAAGGAAAGTACAACAAATCAAAGGACTACATGCTGCCCTAATTTCTTTTAGGAAGAAACATGCACAATGTTTGCCTAATCAGTCAGTCCCCATGCGAAACAAATAGGTGTATTGTTCAACACAGAAATTCTCCAAGCACTAAATCCATCAGACAGAGCTTATTATTCACAGGTTCAGATTTTACATGTCATGAATCTCTTATACTTCCTAATGGTTTGTTTCTGATCTCCTGTGATCAGAGCTGGTTCATAACACAGCCTGTGGTGCACCACAGACACCACTGCAAACCTGCTGTTAAATCAATCACTGGGTGGCACCCAAGAGCCACCTAAGAGATGTATTGAATTGCAGACACTCTCTAATACACATATTTTAACAATTTCCTCCATCTTCAGTGAAATTATGCTAATATTTTAGTTGAGTTTCCTTAAGTCTGGAACTCAAATTAAGTCTGTCTGTTTCGTTTTTATGATAGTGCTTGAAATCACTTGCAGACAAGGGGTTGTTGGACCATGAGATTTATAGTGGCAATGCCACAAAGGTGAAACACATCCTGAGGAAGAGGAAAGCAATCTGTATAGCCAGTGTTTTCACTGCAGTAAAGTTTATAGCAGTATTAAGGGAATAGTTACAAATCAGTTTGATGGTGTTGATTTCATTGAGAATAAGTATTTACACTTGCAAGCTTTCTCTTAATAATTTTCAGTATGTTTTACACAATGGGGTTAGTGAAGGTTGAATCTGAGCATATTTCGGGACTGACGAAATCTGTTTTTCTTTTTCCCACCCATCCTTCTACTTCACTTCACAAAAATGGTTTTATAACAGTTCCTAAGGGGCTGAGTCAAGGTTCAGCTATTTTACTGAGGCTTACTGATGTTTCTGAAGATGCTGCAGAATCTTTTATGTTCAGATGCTTTTGGTTATGATGTAGACATATGTGGGAAGTAAAATAAAGTGTATGAGTACCAAAAGTCATCCACTTCCTCTATTGGCTCCTTACCATCAATTAATTACCTGGAAGGCTGAGGTTAGAGTATATGATTTCCAAATATAAACCTTTCTAAACSATGCAGGTTATAATAATTTTTCTTCCCTGCTGGCAATTGAACTGTTCACACCTCATTGTGCCTCTGTAGCATGCAAACTTTTCACCTGCAGAATATCTCTAAATTCAGTCACTTTGGGGTGAGGGAGAACCCTTAACATATAAATATRTAACAGATGTGCAAGTGTACTTGGGGATAATTATATTAGGTAGCGACAATAAACCAGACGTCTTCTTCAGATAATATTCCAGTTGAGAGATAATATTTCCTGAAGGACGCTTGGGTCTGAAAAGCCTTTCCAGAGTAAATGGAGAGCTAGCAGCAGCAAAACCAGAACCAGGGAGAAAAAGAAAAAGAAAAAGAAAAAGAAAAAGAAAAAGAAAAAGAAAA
>RAHM01000068.1:2054414-2266542 GCA_003713295.1 Parotia lawesii | reverse complement strand
AGAAAAGAAAAGAAAAGAAAAGAAAAGAAAAGAAAAGAAAAGAAAAGAAAAGAAAAGAAAAGAAAAGAAAAGAAAAGAAAAGAAAAGAAAAGAAAGAAGAAAAGAAAAAAGGTAGACGGGGGGGGTTTAATTACTCTTCCCTTCAATGGCAAGAGAAGGGTACATAAAGGGGAATTAAGCAACAGCAGCTGCACTCAGTGTGAAGGGGCAGCTGGAGAGTACCCATTACATGAGTGGGGATGCTGGTCAGCAGGCAGAAAAGCACAGTGGAGAACATCTATCAGACACGCATTTCAAAGTTATATTATCTAAAAATGCATTAGATGATAAGGGCTGCGTGCCCTGAACTGCAATGAACATAAGCCCATTCTCTCTCTCCTTCTCTCTTCAAATCTGTCCAGAGCTGTTCTACAGCCAAGAATTTTACACTGTCAGCCCTTCAAAAAATGGGCTGTTTTTGTTGTGTTGTCCTTGCACGTCATGTTCAAAGTCTGCCCTCAGCAGAGTCCCACAGTCCTGAGCAACACAGACATTACACTCAGTGCTTCCCACTAACCACCTGCCCCCACTGGCTTTCCCCTTCGCTTCTCCCTCTGCTTCCTTCACACAAACCCAATTTTTGTGTCTTTCCTTTCCTAACTAAAACAGGCTTCCAATTAATGTTTGCCTTTAGGATGGTGTACCCTCCACAGTGTGGAGCACGGCAAGGTCACAGACCTCTCTTCCTTCCTTAAACTAAGTGCAATTGTACAGGCCACACAAAGATGACTGTCCTTGTTCCTCCYTGCCTTTGTTCAGCCATGCAAAATATGCCTACAATCCAACATCGAAATAGTAAAGCAAATGCTAAATACACATCTGAAATTAGGACAAGATCATCTTTGACACTCATGACAGCTCTGTTTTAAGATATAGCCACCACCTGCTTAACTTCTGTCCCCAAATAATGTGTAAGAAAAAGTTAACCTGCCTGCTCATACATGCCTACTGTTTGGACTGTATTAAATAGAACATCCATAGCTTGAGAAATGAGAATTCTCTAGAGATAAAGAGGTTAAGACTTTTCATATAACAAATTAAGCTCCTATATAATTCTCAAGGTTTTTTTATTTCAAGGGGTAGGAAAATGGTCTAGTTTTAGAAATTAAAATACTTTAAGTTAAATCCTTGTTGTAATTTTCTTTATAATGAAAAAATATTGTACTTTTATGGAGAGCAATGAATAGTTATGGTAGTTGCCTTTTTCATTTTATTTTAAAGAACAATAGGTCTATTCAAGAAATGTGGTTTTGTTCTTTTTATTGAGTAATTTAAATGTTCTAGTTTCCAGTTTCCTTATTTTAATGTTTGCTCATTCCTTGGAGCAGAAAATTAATGTAAACCACTTATTTCAATAACACAATTTGGGACATTATTTTTCTTCAGATAATCTTTTAAGAGTAGAGCAATCATAATATAATGTCTTTCTATTGAAGAGATTTCTTCCTGTTCCAGTTCTTACAAAATTCGTAATAATGAGCCTGTCTAAAATTTCTGTGCTTTTGTGCAATGCACACTAGAGGTTGGTTTTCCATTGGCAAAACTGGAGAGAAACAAGAAAAAAAAGTGATTGTTCATTCCTAGAAAAAACATTTAAACCGCGGGGATGTGGATGTCAAGGTGCATGCCCATCTGAGGAAGAGTAACTGCTCTTACCACTGTAGAACTGTGTATCACTGGGTTTGGGTTTATTTCTGATTCACACCCTCCTGAGTGACACCAGAGCCAATGCAGGTTAAGGATTTCAGAAGTGAATTAGAGTAGGGATAGCAAAGCCTGAGTATGTGCTTGACTTGGGTACATAAAGGCCACTTATCAAGGTAGGGTAATACCTGATTCACTCATATATGGACTTTCCAGATATGAGCTAAATACAAATACATTTTTCTACATCATTAGCTTGAAACCAGACTCTGGTCTGAGTTCAAGAGTGCACATGGCCAGATCACAGTAGAACTGTATCCCTAACGTGAGAATCCCAATGTACCAGTTTTCTGCAGCTGAGAAACTGGCCCATTTCCCCCAAATTCACACTTGTAATGTGGCAGTGAGTGGTGATTAATCTGTACATGACACAAAGAGATGTCGTTTATGTAGTGTTGTTTTAATCAAATTTTAATTAGTCATTGGCCAAAAGTTATTTTAGTTTCTGATTCTAAGTTCTTTACTTGACATGATGGCTATGATAAAGACAGAAGAGTCAACTTAACAAAATGCAGGGATTATTTTCTTGAAAACTTACAAGAATATTTGAACCTGACTTTAACATGCTATAGAAATTACTTAAAGCAATATTTTTGGGGTTTTTTTCTTGTCCTGCAGGACTTCACTTTCTTCCTTTGCTTACTTTTAAGGAACCACACGACTCATGAGCCCTGTGTGGAGTCAGAGCACACTGTGCCTTGAGGAACAGCAGAACAGGAAATCTGTCTGGAGAGGGCTCTTTCCCTTAACACAACAGCTGCTTCTGTCCAGTGTGTTTGTTCAACCTCAGTCAGATTTGGTCATTTAAGAGGTTGCATCTTACTACGATAACAGGTCCAATGGCATACTGTCATTGCTTAACCCCAGCCAGCAGCCAAGCCCCACAAACAGCTGCTCATTCACTCCCCCACCAGCAGGATCAGGGAGAGAATCAGAAGAGTAGAAGCCAGAAAACTCGTGGATCGAGATAAAGACAGTTTAATAGAGAAGCAAAAGCCGTGTATATGAAGGAAAGAAAAACAAGGAAATAATTCACTGCTTCCCAGGGGCACCSAGGTGTCAGCCATCTCCAGGAGAGCAGGGCTCCCTCATGTGCAACTATTACTTGGGAAGACAAACCCCATCACTCCAAAAGTACCCCCTTTCTCCTTCTTCCCCCAACTTTATGTACTGAGGATATTGTCTGGAATATCTGTTCGGTCAGTTGGGGTAACCTGTCCCTGCTGTGTCTCCTCCCAATTTCCCATGCATCCCCAGCCTACTCGCCAGCATGGCAATCTGAAAAGAAAGGGCCTTGGCTCTGTGTGAGCACTACTCAGCAATAGGAAAAAAAAATCTGTATTATCATCACTATGTTCAGCACAAATCCAAAACACAGCCCCATACCCACCACTCTGAAGACAACGAACTTTACTGAAGCCATTTAGAGAACGGTACACATATTCAAACTCCTCTCTGAAAACTGTGTGATTTTGAGTGAAATCACTCATTAACTCTATATAACACTCCTTTTTGGCCTGATAACATTGTCTGCTTGTTTTTTTTTCTCCACTGCTTCCCCAGCTTTCTTTTCCTTGTCCTGTTCCCTGACTTCCACTAATATAACTGAAGAATCCTCCATCCATCACTTCTTTTCAGCAATAAGTGACTCATTTCTTCAATGAAATAACCCATTTCTAACATTCAGTTCTCATGTTTGTCTTACAGATGTCCTTTGGTGATACCAGATTTCCCAGTGACCAAAACAAACTGGATCTGGCTCTSTAGTTCCAGTTGCCTTTTCACCACATTTAATTGAACTCTCAGACCTTCATTCCTTTCCACCTCTGTGTTCATTCTGCACTAGATATAATAATAGCATTGATCTTTTCCTATTTTATGTAGGCAGAAGTTTTTCTATCCCATTTCTGTCTATTAGAAGAGCCTGGCAGGGGCATAAGATTCCTTTCTCCCTTAGGAAGCCTAATCCATAAAGTCATCATCCAACTCCCTGCCAAGAAGTCATATATCCTATGCTTTTGGTCTAAACTGCAGTCATTCTGCTATCTGCTAGCATATACACACCTAGCACAAGGCCAGTTACATGGAGAAGTTCCAAGGCTACCACAATATTTTCAGTATCAGATTGAGAAATATCTTATTTCTTACGAAGCCAAAATAACATACCCAGTTAGTAGCCACCAAAGAAAATGTCGGCCCTCTTCTAACTGAGCTGAGTACCACACCTGTTTTGCTCTGAATGTCCACTTCTCACCTTAGAGCTGCTCTTACCTCAATATTCTGGTTTAGGTTGGAAGAGTTTTAAACCTCTGCTCCCAGGCAGATGATGTTAATTTACGTCACCTGCATGTACCTAGCAAGCTAGGCTTTTTTCTGGGACTTTAGAAGGAACCACGTTTCATTTTATCTGCCAGTCAGGTTCAATAAAGTTAAGGGAAATAGCTCAATACTCTGTGATTACTGTGGAGACAATCAGCTACTCCTTGACTTAAGCTGCAGTTTCTACTGGACACTCCCTCGCAAGATCATATCTAACTTTAATATGTTATTTGTATGGCAGTTCTAACAGGCTTTCAAAATTAGCCAAACAGCCAAAAAGTCATTCAAGTGCTCTCCTTGGTTATTGTAATTTTCTTCTCTCTAGCCTTGACAAATAASCCACAGTACCATCACAACTTTTCAAGATACCTTATCGTGATAATCTGTTTTATTAATCCCTTTGAGTGCAAAAACTCCTCTATGGGGTTACTCACTTCTCTTTTATATATGAAAAAATATTTACCTTCACTTCCAAAGCCATGATACCCTACTTCCAGCCTACTTATACATCTGTTTCACGACTGAAGTGAGTCCTTCAGCAGTATGCAATTGTAATCTCATCAGTCGGGTACATTTTTAAGCAAATAATTTTATGCTTTTTCCTAGAAACAGCAAAATTTTATCTCTATCTCCCTATAAAGATACCTTGGAGCCTTTCCTCCAAGCACTTCTATTCTTGGATGGCTCCCATAAGTGAGCCATGTACCTGGACCTCTTTTACTGTTGTCTTGCAATTGGACCGTGAGCTCTTTAGGGCAGGGAGAAAGATGGGGGCTCCTCACATAAAGAAGTTACAGTCATCGTACCTAACTGCTTTGATAACACAAATAATTATTCAAAATAGCAGCTGAAATTGCAGCAAAGAGTTGCAGCTGTCTAATTTATCTAAAACACTAAAGGATTTTTCAATAAGGCTTTTCCAGTTGTGAAATTCATCGTGAGTCGCTACATCATGAGTCTCTTACTGTTCTGGTCGCACAACAAGACCAATTGATCAGCTGGATTTTAGAAAGCCAGATGTGTTGATAGGATGGCTTTATAGTCAGGTGGTTTGACAAGCTATGAACAACTGGTCTCATTTGCATATTTTTATCTAATGTGTATGATTTGTTCATAAATGGCTCAACCTTGACTAGATCAGGCATTTTTCACTTTAGCAGAAAGTGTAAACAGGGCTCTACATGTGAGAATGACTGGAAGCAGCGATTCTCCACTATTCATTTGAGRAAGAAAAGAACAAAAAATCCAAGCTGTTTTTTTTTAAATAAAGATGGAGTAAAAGCCACAAGCTGGTAAGTCTATAAGGTTCCACCCTGCCTGCAACCCACAACACCTCCAAACCTACCACTTTTTCCAACTCCAAGGAGAAAGAGCTGCTTCCTAAAAACAAATTTGTCTTTGCTCTGAGCTAATATGTCACCTGCTGCCTACACCCTCCAGGGACTTGTCGTGCAACAAGCTCAGGAAAGCAGCTGTGACTGGCGTTCACAGAGGCTGAGCAGACAGATTCAGCCTCCTCCTCACAGCTGCATCTCTTGCTGGGGACAAGAGTATCTGTCGCAGTCCATTTGGATCTCTCAAATTTACAGGACAACTTATTGTGTGAGTAGGAATAATGAATATATACATTATGAACGGTTTCTAATTGTTTAGGCAGAAGACTGCTGCCTGACAGGACTTTGAGTCAGTAAGTTATATTTTACATTGTATTTCTTCTCATTTTGGAAACTAAGCAGAAGTTTGAATAGTAACAATTGAAGCAACAATGTGATGAAAAGTATTATCCACTTTAGATCTACTTAAACTTGTCACATTCAGTAAACACAGTGCAGAAATAACAGATAGGAAATTTATATGTCTTTGCAGTAAATTTATATTAGACCAAACTGCTTTTTCAAATTAGGTCAGTAGGGTGCATTTTCCATTTAAGAGAGTCATCCAGACTTAACAGAAGACATTATGCATATGTTGGATCTTTCAGAGAAGAAAAAAACATAGTTGGCAGGCAATTTAAACAAATACTGGGTTGTCAGTTAATCCTTATAACTTCATGGCAGGTATTTATTGTAGAGTAGGGTTCACACTGTTTAGACCTGATTTGATATTAATGTTTTTAATATTGAGGTAGCACTGGAACACAGACTGAATGCATATGTAGTGCTTATCTACCTAAACATCTGTGTCAATTTTTGGGGTAGGAAATATGCCACTACTTCCATTCTGCTGTGAACTGTGGGTGGTCAAAAAAAAGGCTTGGTGGTATTAATGCATTTAAAATTAAACTGTGACTAACAATCACTAATAAACCTGTAAAGTCTAGAGACTCACCCTCGCATGGTGTAAATTTGGAATAGCTCCACAGCTTTAAGCGCATGGCTCAAACTCACAGCACTAGAAAGGGATGCTAAATGCAGTCCTGGCCTTATCWTAAGTAAATGAAAAATCTCTTGCTTACCTTCTCCTTACCACAAAGCATTCCCACATAATACCTCCTGGGATCCTAGAAATGACAATTTAAGCTGTCTACTCTCCTGTCATAGCTGGGCCATATGCTACGACTGCCCTCTCCTCTATGGCTTTGGAGGGTGGCAGGCAGTGAGGACAATTTTATTAAGCAATGCAAGGTGGAATACCAAAATGCAGAAGCAGGCAGAGGTGATCACCTCTGATGTGGCAGAGTACAAGGACAGCAGCCAAAGCAGGTGTTATAGGAAGAAATGCAGGGGATGTGTGTTCTTCCTCTGGGTGTATTTTTAGACATGCCCTGTGTGAGTGGTGCGGGGAGAAGTGAGGATGAACAGTAGTGCTGGGGCAGAGGGCTGCAGGAGAGAGTGGGGAAAAGCAAGGTTATGTCCTGGGGCTGCCTGCAGGAGTTTCCAGCCTCTGAACACCCAAAGAAAATATCATGGTGCAGGAATTTAAAAGTAAGGAATTTTAGCATGTACAGTTCAGCAGTTCAGCAAGTTGTCCTCAGTTCACAAGATTTTCTCTGGGGCTCTGTGGGTCTTCCTTTTGTAGGGACAGCTGCTAATTGCTGCCTCTTCTCTGTCTTTCTACCCTTTATATATGAAGAGTTTTCTAACCATGTTTAATCCCGTCTTGAGTTAAACAGAGGAGTGAAATGTTATGTGAATTGTGCTTCCACAGGAATTCCCACAGTGAGGGAGTGATCAGTGCTGCATAGCTGTCCTTTCATGCTTCATTAATAGATATTTATATTCCATAAATACCATCTCATACTCTGCCCCTTTCCTACAATGCCACCACTTTAGTGGGAAATCTAAAGCCCCATTGGTCCTTCAGCTCCCTTTTTACTCTGAATCCAAAGTAAATAGCATTGCATTGAGAAAGATTGTTTGAAAGATTAGGTTACTCAATTAGAGGGATTTATTCTACCTTACCAACTTCCTTATAAACATTTTCATTTGAATTTTCAAGGGCAGGCAGGAGTCCATTCTCACAACAGGCATGGGCCAGGCTCCACACACCATCTGACATTTCTTCATGTGGTTTTTCTTAATCAAAATTGAAAGCTTCTTTTATCAAGTCACATGTTCGCATCAGCATGGACAGAGGCTACCACAGAAAGCTCAGAAAACCGAGGTCTAAACACATTTAGACATCAGCTGGTGCTCTGCATTAATGGGAAGAGTGGATGCTGCTATTATCCAGGGAGGTGATAGACCAGTATTGCTACTCAGAGGCTAAGACACAAGAACAGTGATGAGCATCACAGAGTCACTTACTAAATTTCTTCCTGGGAGACAGACATCATGCCCTGGAAACAGCAGTGTTCAAAGCTCAATAGCTCTGACCCACACAGAACTGTGCATCCAGAGTTCCCTACATGGGTTAAGACTCCTAATGATGTTAGGAGGGGTTTCTTTATAGGTTTCACAGATTTATAGATTTCAAGGACAAAAGGAATCCATCTTCCTACGCAATGTGGGCTACCAACCTCCCCTGAAATAGTTAACTGGAGCAAGTGTAAGTAATAGAATCTCTGTTGGCACAGTTAAGACTCAATAAACAACAAAATGCAATACCTACAGTAGATGATGCAGGAAATCAGGAGTCCTGAGCTCTGTCCCACTCCCCCTGCTGTGACCCTCCTCTGTTCAGTACTTTGGCTCTCTCTGCCACAGGACACTGCAGTGTTCCACCCCCCCCCCCCACCCCCCCCAATCACAGGACCCTTGCACACTTGCAGATTGCACTTCAGGCTTCAGAAAGAAGATACCAGGGAGACACAGAGCATTCATTTTCATATGGTGTGCTTTTCAGCCACATTCAACAGGCTTCCAGTGAAAAACTGGAACCTCAAGAAGAAAGTGTACTCTGATTTCAATTATGGCACTTTCTAGTCACTTGCGTACAACTGCAATGTAGAGTAGCCAGTCATAATAATGGATATTTTTCCCTTTCAAATAAAGATAGTGCATTCAGATTGCCTTTTACCTTTTTATTTTCCTTATTTTTTTACCAATAACACATTCACTAACCTTTTTTTTTTTACAATGTACATCATATCAAGCCTGCAGATCCTTGGAAAGGACGGAGTAATATTTTACAGAGCAGTGCCAAAATATTCATGAAGGTGTTGATGTGAGTTTCTAGTGTGAAATGTGCTGTCTTTTGCCCAGAAGTTTCCACCCTCATAAGAATTAGCTACAGAAGAGGCTTTATGAAAAGTACAAATATTCTATTATTGTGTGACAAACGCACTGAATAGATCCAAGCAAGGAAATATCATGAATAACCTCATTTTTCTGTGGTTCTCTAGAAAGAATGGCAAGAATCAGCAGGAGCCCTGTGTATTCCAGGGTCCTGCCTAACTCAGAGGTCTGAAACTTCTTGGATTTGTTACAGTGCATCTGAGAAAGAAAGGAAAAGAGAGAGACAGACAGAAAAGACACACAAGGAAAAATGAAAAATAAAATAAAATCCTTTTGAATTGCTGATCAGCCCAATAGTTGAACAAATCTTGCCTTTGCATCTGTAAAATCCTTTTTGTTTTATCAATCAAGCAAATAAAATTATTTGAGTTCACACTTGGTTGGCATTGACACAGTACTGCTGCTCCAGTATTAACTATCCTGGGGCTGCTAATACGAGATTTTGATTAGAAAGGTTTGTAGAAGATTTCTCAGCCACTGAAAGACTGTTGCATAATGGCCATCCATGTGTGAGATGTGTCCACTTTACTCAAAATTGAAAGGGAAAGCAGTGGACAGCATATCAACACAGCACAGGAAAAAAAAGATACATAGCTCTCAAGGGAGCATTCATATGATTAAAGGTGAGCACGTGTATAACATTTGCATAGTCAGAAGCTTACGGGGGAAAAGAGTTGTTTTAAAGTTAAGATAGGCCACTCACTCAAGGTTAAGTTTACCTGTCACAAGGGAAAAAATTGTATGCTATTTTTGGGATAGCATTTTTCACCAAGACAGCATGCCCATTTTTACTTATCCAACAAAAATACTTTATAAAAATTGAAGTTGGTTTTGCATTTTATGTCCATGACCTATTCCAAAGATTCATTCTTACACCCCACCTCCCTCTCAGAAATAGAAGACTTTCTCTGTTTCTTRTACCAAAAGTCCCCTTGAGCCCAGCATTGGGTCTTTAATGGCATTGGTTACAATAGGGAAGAGTGTATAATACAAATTTCAGGAAGCAATCTATCCCTTACTACATTTTCATAATTTATGGGAAATAACAGTTTAGGAGTTTTCTGAGTCTGCGTTTAAACATGAACAATAGCATCTGGACTTATCCTCTAGGAACTTGTCTAGTCCCTTTGTGAGCCAGTTCGGGTCTTTGGCCTTCTCAAAATTCTGTCCCAGTGAGTTCTATAATTTAACTATGTGTTAGTTCAGAACATTCTTCCTTTGATTTTCTTGAAATGCAGTGCCTAATAATTGCATTGAGTGCATTGTTATTATAGAAAATAATCATCCTCCGTTTGCTTCTCAACACTATTTGTTAATCTTACAGACCTCTATCAGACTCTCCTATCGTATTTTATGGGAATTCAGGGACAACTCTTTTCCCAGAAGAAGCGCCTACCCTACTTTGCCCCTCACTTCGTGGAAGTTAGTGAATGCCCCTTAACAGCCCTTGTTTATTTCAATGGTGTGCCAGAATGCAGAAGGTATTCAAAAGATGGGAACATCAAGCTTTGGCATAATTGTGTTTCTTGTTTCAAATTCTTCCTCCACAGTTGTTAACATTATACAGCTTTAAAACCTGTCCTGGACACCAAGCTGGCCAATTCATCTAGCAAATGATGACTCCCAAATATCTCTCTTGACTGGTCAGATCTAATCTGGAGATTTTGTATGGGACCATTCAGGTTGTCTTGTTTGGATACAGACAGTCTTTGAAATGTTTTGGTTTTTTTATCAGCCTTGCTATCAAGAATAAGACCAGGATGAAGGACTGAGGTGTTACCACCATAGGAACTGGGACAGCAACTCAGAAAGGGAAGATGGGAAAAAGCCTTTGTCTCAAGCAAAGAGGTTATAGGATAGCTACCTGACTGATCTGCTCTTTTTGAGACCTAAGATGAAACAACATTTTGAAAACATTTTAAGATATCAGAATGGGCCTCAATGACACATCTGTCCTGGTCTCTCTGACACTCTACACTATTGCTAAGTATGTGTGCCAAGACACACCACACTTTTTTCCTGCAATGATTACATTCTTGGGCTAGCATAGTCAAAGCTGTTGATCTTTGGGACACACTATAAACCTACTTTATTCCTCAGCCATTTGTGGTTTTCTGGGGAGCTGAGTGCAGTTAGAATGGTAGGAATGAGGAGTATTAGTGGGTTGTCTGCTGTATTTTGTAATGTGGCTCTTCAAACAGTATTTTTTTTATTTTTTTGCTGTTCATAGGGGTGATATTTGAAACTGTCTAAATCGCTTGGAACCTCACCATAGCAATTCTTTCAGGCTACAACAGCAGAAATAAACAAATAATGTAATCTAGCCTGCTGCTTCCTTCCTTTGTCTGACACCTATGGTTGGAGTCAGCAGGCACCATACCAGTGCCTGGTCACGCTGACCATCCTGATGCCACCAGAGCCAGCAAGTTGTTTCAGCAGAAGTGGCATCAGGCACCATTTACAATCTCTGCTCTGCCACATCCCTGAGGGGTTCCTGACAGAGTCCAAAAGTACAGTATTTAGTAACACATCATCATGGTGATGAATGTAAAGTCTTTCTTCACTTGAACAATTCCCTATTATCTAAAACCTCCATGTTAAGAAGAAATATTTGTCTTGAAGGAAAAACATTTTACTGTTCCTCATATGTTTTCACAAATCCACACTTAGTCTGGCAAAGATATCCACTGTCATTTTAAATGAAAACTGACTGAATGTTACATCAGTTTAAAATTAACTCATACTGCAGTTAGAATTTATTGTAAAGCAGCTGGTTTTTATTCCTATTTTTTGAAGAAAACATATGGATTATGACAGAACCTATTAAATATCTCTGGAGTGTATCTGGGAAGCTGTGTCATTTTACTTTGAGCTCCATCATTGAATTTCGGTCTGAACATCTTAGTCTCCTGTAGGCTCCCATCAAGTTACAAGAAGATAGAAACCAGAAGAGCATTTCGTAAGCATGCCTGAAAATAAAACTGGGTGAATGGCAGTTTTCTTTCTAAAGCTTTGTCTTACTTGCACAGTTGACATTTGAAATTAGTCCAGGCTGTTCTTTTTCTTGCCCCAGTTAAAACAGATGAAATGCGTTCAGTTAAAAGCATGAACTGGGGATCATCAACTTTTCACCTCAAATCTGCATTATCTGGTATGATGGATAACCTCTTACACAGCAGTATCTTTTGTGGAGATTAATGGCCTGGTTTACCAATGCTTTTATTAGCTTACTTGCTATTCCTAAACTTTATGGCAAATATGTTCCTGTCACTTTGTTCATTTTATTGTGTTATGGTAGCAGTGTTTTCATATTCAGCAAAGCAAGAGAGCATTAAGACAGAACACAGCCGTCAGCCCACACCTGCAATGCCCTCCAGCAGTTTCAGTAAGAGGGTGAGTGGAAATAGCTTACTCAGTGGAAGCTGGATGGGTGATTTCTAGGCAGGCAATTACCTGACTGGGAATTTGTGGAGGAAACTGTGGTCAATGCCCCTCCTCTCCTGAAAAGTGCATGGGATCTTTAGCAACCACAATGGTCAAGATTTCAGGGTTTAGTTTAATTATGGGGAGGTGCTCTGTACCATTAACACAGAGGGGAAAGGAGGGGTAGACTTTGGTGCGCAGAGTGTGTGTGTTTTAAATGCCATTTGATAGCCTTTAAAAGCTCTATGCTGGAGCAGCTCAGATGCTTTCTTGTTTAGAAAACTTATGAAGCAGAAATTCTGTTGAAAGAAACTTCACTAGAATACATGAAGATCTTTCATTTGTTGGCAGCTGACATGAATCTTACTGGTGTTTACAGAGAAGAAAATGTAATGTTTCATTTTATTAAATCGCAGAATTAGTCTTACTTGTTGCACTTTTGCAAACTTCTCAAGTGTTTCACTCTGCTTTGTTTTAAAGTATGCTTTGTGTTACTACCTGGTAATTAAGGCACTGATTCTGTAAACAATGTCCCAGCGAGTTGCTGCTGCCTTCCTTGTCTGCACATTTTAAACACAACGTCTGCTGACACTAAAGGCAAGTATTCGCTATTATGAACTGTATGGGTTTTGACTTATAAGAATTTATAGAATCCTTTGTGTATGGGAGAAAAAAGCAAAGTTTGACCATTAYGTTCAAAGCTATTTTCAAAATTGGCAATAAAAAGCATTTTCAGGCTTAACAACAGAAGCAATTTTATTTTATGTTTCTGAAAATAAATGCAATATTTCTGAAGAAAAAAGAATTTTTTCAGCATTGATTTTCAGCAGAGCAAATCACCAATTTGTCTTTAGAAAAGGGATAATTAAAGGAATACAAAGCAGTCAGAAGGAAATCAGATTTGAATACATGAAGCTTCTCTGAAGGTGAAACATTAGTGAAGAATTTCATCATGYTGACCTATCAACCACCACTTTTAGCACTGATCACACATTTGTGACTTGAACTGGAGATATAAATCAGCCTACTGCTGACAAATCCAATTAATTTTGTGATCACAGAAAAGCAGCACGTCTTTCTGGCACAATTTGAGCTTGCAAACAAGAAGGCCAAGAACCAGCATGTCTGGAAACTTTGGAAATACAGCAACATGATGCTGCAGATCTACAAAGTAGGGATAATTCTTAAATTTTCCTGAAGAATAGCTGTAGAAAAAGCTTTCCAAGGGAAAAAAAGAATGATTTTAGGAATGATAGTCTAGGAAACTAGTGTGCTAAAAAGGCATAAGGCTCCAGTGTACTAATCAATCTGTAGTCAGTGAAATTTGTGTGGTRGGACGAAGTCTGTAAATTGCACTATTCACTTTTAAGGTTATGCAGTTCRGAGGACTGTTCATATTGTTTCAATATCTAACTGTGGTGAAAATAACTTTTCTTTGTTTTATCTGCATAGGAAACTTATTTTTCGCAGAGATTCCAAAAGTCAGTTTTATGCTTAATATATTTCCTACTGTGCATCTTTTTTTCTCCAATATRAGTGATTCAGTGGTTTGAATAAAGGCCCAACAGACTGAGTTTCACAATGAATACAGCAGTCGGTGATCCCCTCCCCACATGACCAGGAGATGGAAAAGGATCAAAACGTCTATAATTATAAATCATATGGCCTCTCTGGAGAGGCAAGGGAACCACTGCATGAGATACAAAAGGGTAAAGGAAGTGCTTCACTTTGCATTTTGCAGTACTACAAACACATTCTGTGTTGTCCACAGTAGAACATCTGCTCTCCCACCACCTTCAGTAACAGACCAATTTCCTCTCAAATCAGTCCCACCGTAGTGGAAAGACAAAGACTCTTTGTAGTAAAAAAAATATAAAAGGTAACATGTTTCAGGAGTTATGCTTTTAATAAATCCAAAAGAGTTAAAATATTTTAGTAGAACACCATCAAGTATTCCAACCACTAAATGTATCTCCAGTCCAAAATCACTTGGTCTTCTTGAAGTCAACTCACCTTGTTGTCTCTTCCATGAGTACAGCATTCTCCACTGAGTGAGGGTGAAGGAAACTTCAGAAAAACAAGGGGAAAAACGTATCACTGCTCTCTTGAGCTGCTTTTGGACCAGTGCGAAACAGTTTTGAAAATTTCCTTTGTTTCATCCAAGTATGTAGTCCAGGCATAGTCTTGCCCGTTCTTTGCCACTTGTCTTCCATAAGTCTTTTAATGTATAGGAATGTAAAGAGAGAAATAGAAAAAGATTGGAGGGATATCTATTAGAATATGAACAAAGGAGCATTTTATTTCCCCAGTAAAAGTAAATTCATTCTCATACAATCATGGAATGGTGTGGGTTCTCAGGGACCTTAAAGGTCATCTAGTTCCAACTCCTTACCAAGGGGAGGGACATCTTTCACTAGACCAGGTTGCTCAGACCTCCATTCAGCGTAGCCTTGAACACTTCCAGGGATGGGTCATCCACAGTCTAAACCTAATTTAAACCCATTATCTTTCAGTTTGAAGCCATCTTCCCTCTCGTCCTGTCACTATGGCCTTGTAAAAAGTCCCTCTCCAGCTTTCTTCCAGGCTTCCTTTCAGGTACTATAAGGCCCCATTTAGGGCACCCCGAAGCCTTCTCTTCTCCAGGCTGAACAATCCCAATTTCCTCAGCTTTTCTTCATATGAGAGGTGCTTGTTCCCTCTAATCATCTTGGTGTCCTTCCTCTGGACTTGCTGCAGCAGGTCCATGTCCCTCCTGTGCTGGGCACCCCAGAGCTGGACACAGCACTCTAGGTGGGGTCTCATGAGGGCAGAGTAGAGGGGCAGAATCCCCTCCCTTGACCTGCTGGCCACGCTGCTTCTGATGAAGCCCAGGACATGGCTGGCCTTTCTGGGCTGCAAGTGCACATGGCTGGCTCCTGTCCAATCTCCCACCCACCAGCACCCCCAAGGGCTGCGCTTGATCTGTTCACCCCCCAGTCTGTACGGAGACCAGGAGTTGCCCTGACTCGGGTGCAGCACTTTGCACTTGGTCTTATTAAACCTCATGAGATTCCCAAAGGCCCACTTCTCAAGCTTGTCCAGGTCCCTCTGGATGACATCCCCTCCTTCAGGTATGTTCTCATTAATTACTCTTTAAATTGTTTTAACCCACCACTTTACAATGCAGTTTTGGGGAAATCAGTATTAGTGTACAGACATATCTTAATTTTTTTTTTGCTTGGCAGCTGTGAATGAGATGAGAATACAACTGTGCAAAGCAGATAGACAAGTGTGACTATCGGTTTCTGAGGTTATTTTTAATTTTCTCCTTAATAAAATATTTTCTTAGAAAGGCACTGAATGCAATTCAGCCTTGGTGTGGCAACTGGAATTACACAAGTGTGAAAATGAAAAACTTGAGCTGTGGATGATAATTGTTCTATTTRTGAGTCCATATGCATCTACTACGTTTGGGTTTCCCTTCCCCACTGCAGCTTTAGAGCTGTAGTTGGGTACTGTCTTGATGGTGGTGTGCTTACTGGATGCAGTCTTTCTCCCAGACCATCTTCCCTACATGTAGATTATTGTGGACCTCAGGAATTTCTCTGAAAAGTGGTTGTGGATAGGGAAAACAGATATTTTGCTTGCAGACTGTATTACACAAATTATTCTCTTTTTTAGGCACGCTGGATGTTTAAAAAGGGTATCAATAGGCCTCTTAGGAGTTTTCATCTCAATCCAATGCTAAGCTTAGCTGTTGTACTTGCTAAGTCTCAGGGCAAAATCTCATTTGTTCCACAAGACTCTTTTTCTTGTTTGACATGTGCTCTCCAGTGGGAATTCCATCACCCTTTGATTTAATTCTTCCAGATGTTTCATGCATCCTATTAAGAGCCTCTTCAAAGAAAGAATAGTCACTGGTCTAGAAAGCAGTTGCATTTTCATTGTTCCAGGGAAAGCAATAATTTTATGCTAGGAAACAGGAGCAAAAAAGGTGTATGGGTAGTTGAACATATATGTGTCTATATGTATACATATAAATCAGTAATGAAGAACTCCCTAAAATCTTGTCAGTTAAACCCAATGGAAATATACTACATTTAAGCAGTAAATACATACATAAAAAAATACATTCTATCTGAAGGTAACAGTATCCTTGGGAATGGAAGATTTAGGGCTTTTAACTTCTCCCCTTTCCACATAATGATTTGCTTTGTGTTTATAAAGGGGTGTTGTTACAAAGAGGGGTAGTTTATTGCACCTGAAAGCCATAATGCCCTCATGAAAGACTGTAACTAAATGGACATTTGTAGAACAGATTTTACATTTTGGCATTTAAGGTGTTGTTACACTTCAAATAAGAAATTCAAAAGCATRGCTGAATCTTTGTGCTCACTTAGAACTTAAGGGTTGCTCCTATAGTAATTATTTTGTGAATTTTTACATATTGACTATTTATATCACCTCCTGTAAGCAAATTCACTGCAYGCCTCATTCCACTCCAATCTTAATGCTTTTTCATCATTACCATAAAACTATTCTTTAGGGATTGTTACCTTTTTCTAATTCATTCATGACTTCTAGGTTTGGGAGGAAGGGTTAATTAGCTTTTTTCCAGCATTTTTGACATCATGTTGTGCCTTTCCTGTTGCTCCAAAGAAAAATCACAGCAGAATTTCTCTTCCTAAATATTCTAGGGTACATCCAACTATTCCATAATTCACTGGCCTACACAAGCTCAAATCATTAAGTTATCAGTTAATTCTTTTTCAAGAGCCTCTTCAGTTCCAGCTACTCTTTCTTTCAGGTATCCTGGAAAGGCACAAATGTCAGAAAATGCCAAAATTTCTGGCAGAATTTTATATAATGAAAAACAGTCTGAAAAGTACTTTTGTCTCAAAAAAAAAAAGGAAAAAAAAAAGCACCAAACAGGGTAAATATTTGATATCATAAGCTGTGTAACCAAGTCCTGTACCTTTCCAGTTTCAGCTCTTTATCTCCAATAATTTGTCTCCAGATAATATAGAGCATAATAATATGTCCTATATAATAGGACAGATTTTGCCGTCCTGGAGTTTCACCAATAACTGGGGTGAAATCGCACTGATTGCATGAGATTACAATTAGTCTTCGGTTCAGCATTCCTTGTGACCTGACTATTCTACAGGCAGGAAATGTTTCCTTCACTTACACATGGTGCTGTGAGAGGGACCTGGCCTGTAATGACTGTAGGAAGGATGTGCTGGAACAGCTGTGCTCAGCCTCCACGCTGCTACCCACAGGTCACCTGGATCGTGTCTTGTGGGTTGCAAGGAGGACCCACCTTTCCATTAGCCATGTAAGAAGGTCTAGAGCTGAGAATGCTGAGTATCCTATACTGGAAGAATCACCCTCAAACCCAAAATATGTGGAAGAATATTAGAGCCACACTTTTTTTTCTTTTTTACTTTAGTGCCATAAATGTGTTGAAAATTGAACTTGATAATTTGTGCTCAAAGTGATCTAAAATACATTTATCAACATTTCTGTGAGCTTCATGTTAGGAATATTGGTCTTTCTGAATTGCAGTGTATGTGCCAGCCATATATTTGTCCCTGTGTAAATATAGCAGAAAGAAACATTTGGCTTTAACTRACTTGAAAGAGTCTTCCCAAAACAGCAGCTAGATACAGCATCTTCAGACAATCACATCTAAGACAATGTTCCCAGGTCCCACAGAAACTGCAGCAGCAACTGACCCTACAATCATCAGCATTTTTTCCACCTTAGCTGCTGAAAGAATTATCTCAAGTTTCTTTGCCCTTATAATTTCTTTTTGACAAAAGCAGAAATATTTCAGAAAAATTGAGTGGGTCTACCCTGCGTCAGTAATAAGTCAAGATTTTGGTTTGACAATTATTGACTTAGGTACGGAAGGAGATGACTGAAACCTTCCATGTGTGACTGGCAGTTAGGCTGTTATGGATTATTAGGCTCACAAAAACAACTAGATCACAATCTGTAATTACTTGCACGTGGCAATAGGGACCTTTTTGGTCTCTAATACTAGAACATAATGCAATCCAATGGCTACAGGTGGGACTAAAATTACTTTTTAAGTGTGTAATTGTTCCCCAAAGCAAAATAATTCCTTATGGCCTTTGTCACTTGAAGCCTTTCAACTTAAACTATTTCTTCTTCATTCACAAGTTACTGAGTTTGATAACATTCACTAATTTTGCTGCTGATCTAATCACTATCCATATGGGTGACACAAAGGAAATCAATTTTTAACGGAAAAGAATGAAAGCTTGTTATTTGGAGAGAGCTTCCGAATAGGCTGGGTTAACACAATAGTCCCTCCCAAACATGAAATTTATGAATGCAACCCATATTCCCATTGGCTTCTCTGAAGTCAAGTTTACCCTTCAGTCTTTTAAAATATATCCTATGTTCACTGAATATGTGTTTGTGTAGGTGTGTTTATCTCCTCATGTTGAAAGAGGAGTAAGATTTTGCATTAGAATAAATAATGTCAGTCTTTAGTTCTGATGTTTTTACTTCTTTTCCAAAATATGAAGGTTGATAATCATTAGTGGTGGTGTAGCTGTGAGGATCCAAGTATTTTATTGGGGTAAGGTCTGTAATCAGTTCTTCTTATTAACTTTGCTTCACATTCACCCTTCAAGTCTTACCCCTAATGATGCTGTTATTATTTAGCTCTTAGGAAAATAATGTGATACACTTTGGAACACAACCATCTCTGAATTATTTGAATACTTATAGCTTAGCTGTTTCCTGAGGGTCACACCATATTTGGGTTCAATTTTAACAGAGTAGAACTTTTCTTAAAGAGGGGTGTGATAGGCTAAATATTGAGTGAGTGTAACACACACTGGTAGGGTAAGATGGGAGGGAGGAGCACCTAGGAGGAGAATGTTCCTAGGTAGAAACGAAGGAAGCTGTATCTCTTGCATTAATGGGGGATTTCTTTCTTGAGGAGGAAGAGCAGGTCAGTAGCAGTGGTCCCCAGTCATCACCTGCACCACATGCACTCAAGGCAGTGACTCCTGATTACTCTTTTTGTGTTAGCAGAGGTTTTACTCCAGCTTGGAAAGAAGAGGGATGACCCAGTGTGAACTGAGTAGGGGGTAAAATGAGTGACAGAAGGATTCAGCAGTAATTCTGCGTTTCCTTGATTTTGTCRGTTTAAAGTTGACCTCTTAACATTAATGTAGATTTTGTCATTTATTTTTTATGCCTGGTGTATCTACCTTAATACAGGGACAACAGTTCATGCTGAGTGTTTTATACATAATTTATATCCAATACTAAAACCCTTTGTACTGCTTTAAGGGGTTATAAATTCAGTGCAGCCTAGCGGATATGTTAATGCAAAACTCCTGGCCTACACATTTTACTTGATGTGAATTGCCTGTGATTTTCTGCCCTAGACATTTTGCCAGCAATGTAAATTTAAAAAAGAGTTACAGAATGTATCCATGAGCAATAATAAAAGCTACCTTCTTGGGAATATTCATATCTCTAATAATAATTATCTAACAAAGTTTGGATCAGATATTCATTGCTCACATTATTTTATTGTCCACAAAGCAGTACTATTTCCAAGACTTGTACATCATCCAAAACTGTGGTTGTAGAGAAGTGTAACAACACTATATCCAATTTTATTGTGCTCCATTCATATCAAGTTAATGACATACTGAGAGTTCTATTTTTTCTTGTTTGTTTACACTTTGGCTAAGATGAGATAAATCCGCTATTATGATACTTAAAAGTCTTCCTAAGTGTATTACATTGTGTTCTGTGAAATTAATACTACTAAATACATCCACTTCATCCTTACTGCTCTATTTATTATTGGCCCTCCTATCTCTGCACAACAACATTAGTGGTTAAGACGCTTCCTAGATGTGACAAGCATAGTCCAGTCCCACAAGAACTTGCACTTTTTGGGAGCTATTCTACAGATTGTGCCCCTTATATGCTTTGGGTTTCAGCAGCTTGCAGGACTAAACATTAAATTATGATGTGACATAACAAAATAGGGAAAGAAAAGTAGAAAAAACCAGCATGCAGAGCCAAGACAGAGCAGTGTGTGCTATTTAAAGGAGCTGTATTAGCAAGTTTGGAGTTCTAGTGTGGGTGTTGGCACACATCAGTGCGCATGGATAGAAAATACTGTGTCTGTCATGGGATCGATATTAAAAGGAAAACGCAACAGGACTGGGTGTTTGTTTGGAACCCTCTGGTACTGCACTCCTTTATATGTGTGCAAACATGGTCCCTCCACCACCTAGAGGCTTCTTTCTTCTCCTGCAGTCTCCATTCTTTGCATGTCTCCTGTGGGGACCCTTCAGGAAGAACTTTCCAGGTGGAGACACAGTTATGCTGCAGAGCCTGTGTAGGAGTAGACAGGCAGATACCAAATGTAGGCTGTGGTAAGAGCAATGAAAGATGTAGGAAATGAAGCTGGGCTGCATGTAGCCATTTTGGTTGCACTAGAGCCTCCTTTTGCAGCAGGAGCTGGAGGAGAACTCCTGCTGCTCTAGCTCTGCTGTAGCTAAACAGAAGAGGATCAGAATGCTGCTATTAAATCCCTGGGTCCACCAGTTTCCCCTTCCTTCAATAGCTGCTCATTGATGCATAGGATCATGGCCTCTCTGAGTCCAAGCAAGGACGGCTTTCTCCCCACCAAAACCCCAGGGGCATCCATTCTGTACCGCAGGGCCAGCTTTCATCTCCTGGAGAGGGAAAAATAATGAATCCAAGAAAACTGGAAGGGGAATTCAGGAAGCCAGAGCATCATTATTGATGTTATAGCTTTTCATGAAAGGCTGTAAGGGATCTTTAAGGTTTAAAATAAGCTTTCAAAGCTTTGGTTTTACGTTCAAATAAAATAAAACAAAAATTAAATGAAAAAGGGATTTCCTTATGGACATAGCTTCTCTCAAAACCACACAGTTTTGATCAAACACAGAGTCTTGAGAAAGTTATTGTGTTATGTGCAACGTTTCCAAGAGCCCCCAAACTTCTCTTTGCAGCCTCTCATCCAGGTGCTTAATCAAACCAAGCATGTCTTTATTTCATCCAGTCCTGCAGCCTCTCAGTCCAGCTGTTTAGGAGTACAAGCCCTTAAGAAATATATAAATTTACTCTATAAGTCCTATGGAAACATGTCCAACGTGCCTTGTAGTGATATGTACACAGAAAACTGTCATCCCATGTAGAGTTAAAGCAATACTGCCTTTCTTGTTTGCCAGGGAAATTGTTTGTTTGTTTTCCTGAAGGGGAGCACAATTGTTCAGACTGTTGTAAACTGAGTCAAAAGACATTTCAGCAAAGAGTTGAGTTTCATTGAATTATTTGTGACAGCCTTGATTAATTGCAGATGTGCTAATCAGATTTTTTCAATTTCTTATTAACTACAGTACCTTTTTTTTCAGGACCTGATTTTCCTCCTTTGCTGGCGATAATGTAAACCTGACCTGAAGGCTGGCTTTGGTCCAGCCTTGGCAGCTTTCAGTCACTGCACAGAGGAACAGGTAGCCTCTGGCTCTTTGTTTGTTTTAAAATTTCTGTGATGATTGTGATCTGGCAGAAAGAAGACAGATCCAGGTCTTGTTTTAAACAATTGTTTTAACAGGGAAGTTTTGTAAAATCAGTTAAAGCCAGTGATGAAAACAGGACAACACTCCTCTGTCTTTACACTCCACCAAACGTCAAAGATCAGAATCTGTCCTGTGTATTTAGGAAGAACTCCCCCTGAAAATTAATTAAGACCTAGGGTTTTAAAATGTCACCTATATATATATATATAAGAGATAAAAGGAAAAAATTACTTTGAGGTTACAATCAACACTTAAGTTAATATAAGTCAATTCTGTTTATTTTACTTACAGGCAGCAAGCAGTATCAGATTTCAACACATCGCACACCTGCATCTTCAGGGTTTGTTTGCTTTCGACACCATAACTGCGTTCAGCAGACAATAGTAACAGTCAGTAAAAGCACAAGATTTTCTAGGCTAAAATGAATGAAAATCCACATCTGAGTTTCTAGAGTTTAAGTAAACATCAGAGACGATGGGAGAAATTTGGGATATTGCAAACAGCCCGTAGTTGTGCCCTCAGGTTACACAGAAACCACATTAGTTAACACCAAGGCATGATCAGTAAGTGCTGATGTTTGCCATTGGGCTGCTGCTACAAGTCAAGTTGTCACCTTTAGGAGCTTGTGTATTCCTACTTCAACATAGAATTAATGGGAAATTCTAATTTTCTTTTTCAGGGCACAAAAATGTCAGCAAGGACTAATAGGTTTTTGTTTCTCTTTCCTCAAATTGCTTATATATGGGTCTTGACCTCCTGAAGTCAGTAAAAGGACTTTGTTTTCATGAAGCTTTGGATCTGATCGTTAAATGTACAAGGGCTTTTGAACAGGAGGGCAGAGCACAAAGGTCCACACGTGTGGACATCTCTACAGCAGTCTGTCTGCGTGTACATGCAGGGGGCTCAGAGGGAGAAAGCAGAAATGCTCTTGGCTCTTGTTTTCTTTTCTTTTTTTTTTCTTCAAGGAGAGGGAACTGCCCGAATGTAATTCCTCAGTTCAGCTTTTAGAAAAAAGTTACGTAAAGAAAAATGAAGGTTATGATAAAAAATGTTAGCTTTTCAATGCGTCTTCTGATTATTTGTAAGTAATTGAGGTCTTCTGGGAGGAGACTTTCCTCTATTTATCTTCCCTTTTTAACTTGAGGTTAAGAACCTAATAAATCTCTCCAAGTAGTGCCCCTTCACCCCATAGACATCTTGAGCAGTACCACTGAGTTTCTGTGGCATGCAACTAGAAACTACCACCCACTACAGCTACTTCATAAAATTACCTGCATGCTGTTGTTCTGCTTTTACTGTTTTTCCCTTAAATTGGTTGGAAAAATGTTAAAAATAGCTCAAAATAGAAAGGGAAGGTGTGGTAAAAATGTGGACTATTAAATTGTAAGGAGCTCCCAAGGTATTGGAAAGAGTTTCCAGAAAAATACATAGGAAGTACCCCCTCTTGGGATTTTTTTTAAATGTGTTTAAGCTGGGGACTTTAAGATGAGTGTCTTCTTAAAAGAGAAAGTTTTGTTTTCTTGGCAAGAAGGGCAGGAGAGCAAGTCTTCTAACACCCATGAAGTTCAGGGATCAGTAGGGCAAAGCAGCTCAAAACCTCCCCTGGCCTCTACATGAAAAGCTGCTTGACTTCAGACTCCCCTGACTGTCAGTATCAAGGTGTTCTCCAGGGACATGTTGCCACCAGCTTGGAACAGGAACTGGTATTCCTCTTAATTGTCTGAAATACGCCATTGGAGCCTCCTGCTACTCCTGCTCTAAAATATTCCTTCTTCCCCCTGTGTCAGGYTCTTTGCTTTGTGGGGTTGCTACCAAGCATCTTGGAAGAGGACGCATGTCCAAGAGCAACCCCTCCCACATCTCCTCCTGTGATGGGTGTTCAGAGCTTTCCTTTTCCTCCAACTGTCCTTCATTCATCAGTCCGTGAATGTAAGGGTCAAGAAGAGAATACAATTACACAGAAGTGAACTTTGAAAGCAGAATTGTTAAACTATGGGTTTTTTTCTATATGAACTTGCCATGATTTGTATGAAAGATAATTTCATTTCCCAAAATGAAGGACAAAGGAGACAAGAGGAACAGTTGCAGTGGAAACATACAGATAACTTTCTTTCTGTAAAATTGAAACATGTGAGAGGCTCGCGTTTTCTTTCTCTCTTTTTTTCTTTCTCTTTGATTCTCCTTTTCTAAGCCTCTTTATTTTTAAAATTTTCTTTTGCAATTTCATTGCTGGAATTCAGCATTTCTTTTCCAGACAATCTTTCCTGTATCCAATAGCAAGAACACTTTCTGCACTCCCCCCCCCACTATGTCATGATGAAACATCTGTGAGATCAGACCTGATCCTTATTGCTAACACCAGCTGTTGCTACCAAGAGACCTGGGGGCTTTCCAGGTGAGATGTGGCAGATTTCAGCATTGTACTTTAGATACTGAATCCAGCACAAGTTTAGACCCTGCTGATGCTCAAAATGGAAAGTTGGAGAGTACTATTTATCTAAACAAGAAATAATTACAATATTCAAATGCAAGATTTTATTTTAGTCGTCCCCACTTGAAAGTTTTGAGCTGGTAGTAGGAAGAATCTGGTCCTTCTTTAATCCTTCTTCTTTTGTATTTTACCTCTGGCAGTAGAGAAAAATAAGCATTTTGAACTTTTTCTCACAGCACAGTTAAATTTCGCATGTTGAAAATTTGGCTGACAGGTCATGTGGGAGGATGTGAAGGAAAAATAAGAACAACCTGGATGATGGAAGATGCTAAAACTATTCATGTCTGTACAGAAAGACAGTTTTTCTTGTTGCCTGTAAAATGCTTGATTACCACTTGATTATTAGTCTTTTATTTTGATTCCTAGATGACCTGAATGTTTTAGTACCATCAATGATGGATGATATTTTCTGAATCTCTTCTGCCGCTGCTACGTGGTGAAGTTCAGCCACTCTGTACAAAGGTTAGACCCAGTTAAAACAGCCTGTTAATTATTTATGAGACAGCAAGAAGACCAATGGGACTTCCACTTGTCCTTCTGGAGAAATAATGAGACCATTACAGTCTATTTAACACCATGAAAAACAATATCCACAGGTGACCTTTCAGAATCATTGCCAAGTTGGATTTATGGCCATCATGTAAGTAAGAATATCAAAGAGGGGCTTAAAGTTAAATTGGCATTTCAATTGGTAACAGCATCCTGAGGTTTGATAATAATAAAATCTCTTCATTTTCCTTGATTTTATTTAAGGGAGGGAATGTATCTCACAGACAGAATCTGATAGTTGGTGCTGTTTCTTTTAAGTTCTGAGAGCCTACTGAATGCTTTGTGCTGTCATATGACATAACAACACTGCTGAGATATCTCTGTGTCTGTTCAAATAGTCAAAACATCTGTATGTGGAGAAAAACCTCGGCACTCCATTCCTTCAGCCACACAGTCCCTGAAAACAATGCTGCATATTGAAAGACTAAAACCTTTTTTAGTAGTGCTCAGGACACGGATATACAGAAGCTGAATATCACCATCACCTCCCAGGGATGAGAATTAACTTAAAAATAAAAAATACATAAAACTTTGTTTTCAATTACTAACTAAATCAAACGAAAAATACGGTTTGCCTGTCCTTTATGTTAGCAAATTATGCTGAGGTAGATACAATTTCAATCCTGATCCCTAGGTGGGCTTGAAGAGACACGTACATCTATCAGAAGGGTGACTGTAGAAAGAAATAAAGACTTAATCTAAATCCTGTCACTGAACAAAACAGCAGTGTGTAGGACACATGCAGCTGTGAAACTGCAGATGGAATAACAAGGAAACAGAAGCTAACTGCATGTCTTGAAACAGATGTGAAGCAGAAGGGGCATGTTCCAAGCAGCTGATTAAAAAAAAAAAAAAGCTGCATTGAATAAATTATTGTAATTGATTGCTTACCTAAAAGAAAAAATAGTGTTTCAAGAGATAGGCTCAGTCCTTGTCTAAATGTCTGCACAACAGCATGGCTGCAACTTCTCCATGAGACACAAGAGCGAGACACACAAGCATCAGTAGTACTAGGGAACTGACAGGGAAGTCAAGCCTGGCACTCAAGGAAAGCTGAATACAGGCAGAAGACACAAAAGTAACAAGATGTTTATTCATCTTCTGTCATGAGCATCACACTCAGGGTCACAGAGGTAACACCTTCCACCTTCTGTCTTGTCTGTCTCTTTTTCACCAAAGGACTGATAGGAATTTTCTCCTCCCCTACAGCAAGGGAACAGCAAGATAGTAGTTTTCTTCATTTTAAGGATCTGCTTAACTCCTTTGGTCATAATCCATTTCTTCATGTTGTCTCAGACTTCAGATACTGAAAAGCAACACTGACTCTTTTGCAGAGCTCTACCGTAGCAATCTCCTCCTCTGTGTCCAATAATCCATCTGCCTATGCAGCTGCACAGCCCCAGCTGTCCTTGCTGCTGCTGCTGGTCATTGTGTTCCCAACTTGTCTCCCTAAACCCTTTCTACATCACCACCCACCTCTGCCTCCAAACAGGCCTTTTCAGCCTATCAGAAAGGGTTGCAAAACTTAAGCATGTGTCTTCTCACTAGTGCCAGAGCCCTGGCCAGCTCCATAAACTCCTGTTTGTGCTGCCTAATGCTGTAATACTAATGGACATATTATCTATAAATAATGATGCAAAACTTCCAGAGCTGAAGTGACTGCAGATTCAGCAGCAATTTTTGTGACTCTTTACATATTGAGTAATTTCAAGACCCTCACATCTTCTGGAAAGGAGGAGTTTATTGAACTCCTAGTCAGAAGGTGCTTCACAAGGAGCATTCTGAGGGTAGAATTACCAGATTTTGCTTTAGTGAAACAGAACCCGTATTCCTATTTGCCTTTCACAGTTCAGAAGCTAGAACAACTGCATATCCTCCTATAACTCATTAGCAGTAAGGAAATTGTAGGATTAAGCATAGTATAACCTTCTCCTTCCTCTACTTACTTTTAAAATCCTTGAACTTTGTAATCTGGACTTCTTTTCTTTTGTTTTCTTTTCTTTTCCTTTTTTCTTTCTTTTTTTTTTTAAATCCCACAGTAAATTAACTGGAGACTATTCACAAGTCAAATATTAAATGCTCTTATATCCAAGATCACCTAAATCCCAGGAACAATGTTGGCCGCTTTCCAATTCAAAGGCCCATAATCTGTATATTTTTTTCCTGTTCACTCTCAGAACTCTATTTAATTCAGTGTATTTAATTCAGTATGGTGGTCTTCTGCAATTCAGTGTTTTAAAAACTCAACAGATATTTTTGAAAAAAGACTCAAACAAAATGAAAAATATGAGGTAAAAAAAAATGCCTATAATTTTGGGGTTTTTTTTACATGAGCATTGTATTTGTGGTCTGCTCTTGAAGCCCTCCCGGATTCATCCTCTCCTTTCCATCCCCTTGAAGAACCTGATACACCATGTCAAAAGCAAAGCCAATGTTTGAGGAATAGAGTATCTGTCCAAACGGTTTCATCTGAGTTTTCACTTTAGGTCTGTAGAGTACCTGCTGACAGGGAGCAGATTMCTCATTTCCTGCTGTTCTACATACAACTGCATTGTAGAAGGAGCTCTTGACACTGCTGCTAAAATCAGGCCGCATCCTCCCATCAAGTGATCTCTTCCTCAAGTACTCATCTATCACTTTCACATTCTACTTTGAAAGAAACCAAAGTTCCAAGGAGCAAAGTACCAGAAGAGAACCATTGGGAGAGGATGTTTGGGGAGAAAATTACTGAATTATCCACACAGACCATCAGGTTTTGTCTATTCACTTTTATAGGCTCAAGAGAAATCCTYATCAAAGACTGCTTACTCTCTACCCCCAAACCCCAAACTACAGCAGAAACAATTTATAAGGAGAAATTGATTTTTGGAAGATCCTGCTTGTTTGTTTTAAAGGGACCACCACAATGTGTAAGTTCTTCAGAGGCCACTCTTCTTCAAGGCAATTTGCTGCCTTGCTTTTCCAAACTTGTGTTGTCACCAAAATAAAATACTGTAAATTTTTGATCTGCCAGAGTTTGCTTCCAAAGCATAGGGAGCTGTTCTGAGCAGCAGCAGTCACCCTTTCTTCCTGACTAGCAGACACATGCTTTTGGTAATTGAATGCAGCTGTTCTCCTCTCTGCCCCTTCTTAAGCTTTTGAAGGAAATCCTTCTTAGAGAGATGCCTGTGCCTCCAGCAGGGATCCAGAACACGAGGGAATGCTGACTGGAAAGACTACATTGGCAAAGGGCAGGTACCAGGTGACCCCATTCTTAAATCTCTGCAGAGAATTTGGGATGTGTGATGTCACAGGAGGGCATAATTTCAACTACCTGTATTTTAGATTCTAAACAGACAGCTGRCATTTCTTTAAAAGAATTCTACAAGTGAGATAGCCTTCTGGTGTCTTGAATGGAGGTGGAAAATTACTTTTGTGGTGAGATAATGAACACGAAAAAGACTTCCATAGGCATCTATAGACGTGTCACCTATTACCTGTTTGCACAGCTGCACTCATAGAGATGTCTAGGGAGTAGAAGTAGGAGAGTTCTCAGTGATGGAGCCTTGGGTTGATACGGCCTCTCCCATAGTATCATGAAATTATTGATGCAGGTGAGCCACAAAAACAGCCATAAAAGGAAAGGACTAAAATGAACTTTAAAACTTTTTGTTTGTTATTTGTAATGTCACCAGCAAACACAATTTTATGTTTATACCTTCACACATAGATGAGACTCTAATGAGGACTTTGGACTTTCATGCGTAAACACATATTTCAGCACTGCAAATTTTGTAAATAGGCTTTTAGAACAAAAGATAAATTTTCAATAAATACAAATGAATATACTGTGACAGCTAATGTAAAGCACAAACTTAATATGAGAAATTAAGTATCAGGAGAGGTAATAACAACAATAGCAAGACCTCAATAAAATAATAGCTTTATTTAAATTACGCAGTTCTTCAGACATATACCAATGGAAGCATCAGTGACAAGGGCAGTGGGTGTGCTGTAAGTTCTTAAAATGGAGTTTAAATTAAGCAGAGAGTTTCATTGTCTCAGGCTACAGACATAGGATCTAGTAGGGAATGCTCAAGGCATAAACCCAGATCAAATCTTGCTGCAGCAGCACTATATAAAGGAGCACAGAACAAGCAGTCAAAAGCCTGCTGACCATCCATTGCAGTGAAGGCAGTTGAAAGCCTCTATTTGCTTTTGTTTCAGCCAGGGGTACAGTTCTCAGTGTATGGGTTATGCAAAAATATCTCTTGAGGATTGCGTCAAGCATCCATCCACAGAATTTTAAATAAAATGGGCTGATGTTCTAGAGATTAACTGCATTGTAAGCATGTCTGCAGTACTCTGTAGAGTGAGGTGCAGTGTTTCCTGAGGCAGGGTTAAAATGTCCTTACTCCTGTAAAATGACATATCAGCCAAACTAGTGAACAACAATGCCCAAAGTGCCAACAAAATTCAACTCTGGACATAAGGACAGCAGGCTTCAGGCTGCTCAGGGAATTAGTAARTCCCCTGTAAAAATGTTTTTGCAGGTTCCAGGGTCCATCAGTGCTGGTCACTTTTAAAACATAATCTCCTAAGGACACAGGAGCAGGCAATTCCCAAACTGAGAAGTTAAGCAGGTGAGGCAGAAGGCCTCCTTGGTTAAACAGGAATGTCCTCTTGGAAATAAGGTGAAAAAGGAAGGTGTATGCTCAGTAGGAAGCAAAGTCAAGTGACATGGGAAGAACACAGAGATGCTGCTCACCACTGCAGGGAGAAAATTCATGTGGCCAAAGGTCAGCTGGAGTTGAAGCTGGCCAGAAATATGAGGGACAATAAAAAAGAGTTTTTTCAAATATACTAATGGCAAAAGGTAATGTAGAAACAGCATCTGCCCATGACAACATGGGGACATTCTCACAAACAGGGACAGAAACAATGCAGAGGTGTTTAATGCATTCTTTTCTTCTGACTTCAAGAAGAATGACAGACCAAGAGTCTCAGTGCCCAGAACTGGACAACCATGACTGTGAGAACGATCAGCTCCCAGCCAGCCCTGAAATTGTGTGAGATCTGCTGCTTCAGCTGGATCCCTACAAATCTATGGGGTCTGATGGGGTTCACCCAAGAATCCTCAAAGAGCTGGCTGATGTCATTCTAAAGTCCCTCTTGATGATTTTTGAGCTGTCTTGGGATTCTGGAGAGGTCCCAGCTGACTGGAGGCTGGCAAACATTGTCYCAATTTTCAAGAAGGGCAAGAAGGAGCAAGAAGGGCAAGGGCATTGGAAGAGGCTCCCCAGGGAAGTGGTCTCAGCACCAGCCTGACAGAGTTCAGGAAGAGTTTGGACAATGCTCTCAGGCACATGGTGTGACCCTTGGGGTGTCCTGTGTAGGACCAGGAGCTGGGCTCAGTGATCCTGATGGGACCCTTCCAATTCAGCACATTCTATGATTCTATGAGTTTTGTAACACAGAGATAGGTCTGGCTCAGACACACCTACATCACCTCAAAAGGCATTAGCTGCTGTACACAAGTGAYATGCGCCCATAGTCCTAAAGAAAAATTCTTCCACAGGTAGTTACTGGTAGTTTTACTAGGTTAAAAAAACAGTCACGGAGCTTCACACTACTGCTGGCTGAATTTTGCCCTCTGACTCTGGTAGCAAACTTTTCTGTAATTAGAAATCCAGGAAGAATTAGGGCAGCCTCTGAAGTATGAGCAGTTTTCACAGGAACTGCTCTCATGATTTTATGAATATCAGTGAGACAGCATAGCTCTAGGTGAGGATAGATCACAGCTCCTGAATACTTATTTATGGGAGGACAGGAAGAATCTGTTATAATATAATGGCAGTTCTTGGCCTTCACTAACAAAAATGTTCTCAAAAGCTGAGAAAAATGCCAAGAACCCAGAATTTCTTGAGGGGAAATAAACATTTTTCCACTGTCTTTTTTTTCCTCAATTTTGTTTTTTGACAACCTTTGAGAATCTTTTGGCTGCAGCAGCAAAACTGTCTGCAGGAAAAAAAATAAATTACTGATTCCTTCAGTTAACACTCTGGCATAAACTTTTTAAACCTTGACTGTCTTCAATGCATTCTGAATTCAGGCACTTCGGCTGAATGTGGTGATTTATTTATATTTTTGTTGTTTCTGTTGGCATTTTATGTTCATATATTTTTGAAGTACTTAATATAAAATAAACTCACACACTGATAAGTTTGGATCAGTGCAGTACTTTTAAAACCACATGTTTGCAATAAAACACTGAGAGCTTTGAAATCGAAGTTAAGCTCAGGACGAAACTAGGAGAAATGTTAGAAAGGTTTCTGTGCTCATGAGTTTGATTCTGCCTGAGTTGGGCCAAAATTCTTTTCTCATCAAAAATTACTCAACTCCGGACTTTCCCCAGTAAGTCAATGAAGATACTTCACATATGYTGCTTTCAAGGACAGCAGAATTGGGGCTTCTGTTTCCCCTTTTGGTTCAGGTAATGAATAATCCCAAAAGCTGAAGAAATTGAGCCATGTGGATAAAAGACTGCCTTATAAGGCCCAAGGTTGTCATTCTTTCACTCGAAATGTGAATTTTGCTCCCTCTATTCTTTATTTTTGTATGCTCTCACTTTGTATCCTTTTACAAGGGGATTTTGAAAGATGGGGGAGAGTTTAAATAGTCTCTTGCTAGCTGCATTAAAAGTATGAAATATATTGTATCAACTCTGACCTGTTATGGAACAGCATTTTTTTTGGCAGATTTGTATTGTGTTTTGATGGTGGGAAAAAGACCAATAAATGGTAAAGACAAAAACATCGCTCACTGGTAGCCAGACCTTTTCTGGGAAAATATAAACTAAATCAATGTTCTCTGAAGATTTCATCTTGCTTTAATTATAACTTAATAATGTTCTGGCAACTTAGTTTGAGAAAGGTAAGAAAATTAGGCATGTATCAGCTTCAAAGATGCCCCATACTTTTAAAACTCTAATTTTATAACTAGGAAAAGGCACTTTTTTGTGTGCAATTTGACTCATTTTTAGTTACTGGTGTCTGGTTCACTGAATTTCAAGCCCTGTGACTGGAAGCTTGGCCTGTGCTTTCTGTTCTGACCACTTGAGGGAATCATTCTGTAGCTGTGGTCCATAATTTTTGTTTTTACACTAAGGAAGTAAGAAAAATTATATTTCTTGCAGAAAGTTTTCCAACTTTACTTCAACATGAAAGACATCACAAGGCACCGGCTCAGAAATAAATTACTCCCTACATACTAAATATCCAGGAAGGGAAAAAAATGTTGATAAATGAGAGTCTTGGGAGTTGCTAAGTGAGGTCCCTGCACACAATTTATGATCATGCACTCTTGGACTTCAGAATGATTAATACAGCTAATTCTCAGTAGAGTAAGAGCTGTTTTAGCCCAGGAGAGAACTGTATGCTATTGTTTATAGAAGCAGATAACATCAAAGTGGCCCACTGCTTGTGTTAAGCAAATAGAGAATTCTGGGTCAGTGCAAATTAATCCTAAAGGAGTAAGAAAAAGTTCTTAATGACTGTTAGATCGGTGTGTTATCACTTTTCATACAACCAAAAATGGTAGAACTGTTAATGCGAATTACAAATGGCCTCGCTGGCCGCAGCGTGCTGGCAGCTGTCTATGAGCATGGTGACCATTAAGTCCTCCGGCTATCTGTACATATGACATTTGCTAACGGAGTGAGGAAGATTTAGGCAACTTTCCCAGACAATAAGTGATTTCAAAATGGTCTTTGGCAACAAATACGTGAAGTGTTTTACACTGTAATTAGCAGAGTGGACCAAAAGCCTTAAAACCTTTTTCTTCTATTCATACAGTAAGATCCAGTTTACAGAAATAAATTAATTGAATTTACATGTGAAGTAACTGTGGGGAGAAAAGAAAGTCTTTTTGGTTGTGTCTATTAAGATGTGTTTTCACACAAAGGCAAGTGAAGCACACACTTCATATTTGTTTAGAAGGAACAGGTTGAATTTCGCAGACTGACAGTATTGCAAAGTCAACTACAAACTGCCTTAGGAGAATTTTTTTGTCCCCTTGAAGCACAATTTAACAGCTTGACCACAAGAAGGTCTAGAAAATAAACATCCTTTTTTTGTTTTTGTGAGGGGGTTTGAGTTGGTAATGATTTCGGCATCTCTGAACATACCTCAACACATTATAATTCTCTTCCAGTCCTTCTGACATGATGTACACACCACAGTATGGGATGTAGCAGGGCTGTTGACAGGTAAGGAGTGGGAATGGGATGTAAGGGTACACTGGCCTTGTAAGCTGTGGGCTCCTGAGCTGTGCTGGCAGAGCAGAAGGGYAAAAGTCTCCTCAATTCCTGTTGGTGTGTCCATACCTGTTTACAAGTCATCATAAAACAGCGTGAATACTTACTCTGTGGACAATTTAACTCTCCCAGTATTGTCACCAGGATATTATTTGTCTGCTAAATTTGTTTTGAAATAAATTTCCTTGTTTCACATGGGATCATTACACCAAGAAACTATTTACACACCTATTAGGTCCTCTGATATACTTACTGCCCGCTGGTACAGTGGTTGTCACTCAGCAAAGTTCACACAAACATTTCAGTGCTTTGCAGAATATTTTACCCATAAAGCGAATCCTTTTCAGAGTGCAGTAACAGCAAAAATAGGTTTCCCCCCTGGACTTACAGCTTTCCTTTCTACTGCTTCACATCTGGGGTGCGTCTTYGCATATGGAGACATTTTCTAATATTAGCCAAGGATGTGAAATACTCCTGTGTGGATGCACAGGGGGAAAATGTCCTGCATAGGACACCAGATATTTTTTTCCCTTACATTGATACCCCTACTCGGGAGAGTTCTTTGTTCAGAGGATGCAGCAGAGCTGTAGCAGTCTTGTTTTATTCTAGTATCAAACTTCCCTGAAGACCTCTAAGCTCTTTTGTACATATCTGGATGGGGAGGTAACAGAGATCCCTATGTGTGCTGCATGGAGTAAATGAACCAACTTTTTAGCAACACACAGAGGGACTCAGATATTTGCCAAAAAACTATGGTTGGTGGGGAAAAGTGCTGGCTTCCGAAATTAATAGCCTCCCGCAGGAGACTTCATTTAGAAGTGACAAAAATGTCCCCTACACAAAACGAAAATTCATCTTCTCTTCCTCTCTTTAGCCCTTCTCACTTAGTTTGAGGAAGGTAAGCAGCTTTCCCTCTCCCTCATGGTAAATCAACCACCTAACCAGGAGGTAAAGATTGCACAGTCTGTCATTTTTGTCCGAGGGAAAATGACTGAAGGTGTCTCTCATGCCCACTGTCCCATCACTGCTTAACCAAACCATTTCTATTTAATTTTTTTAATCTTYGCACAGGAGTCTGTACCTCCTGCCTTTTAATCAGCCTTGATGTTTCTCTCTGAACTCGCTCCAGTATGTCTACATTTTTTTCTGGTATGTATCTAGAATGAAACATAGTGTAATGAGTGCAGAACAGAGCTACAATGTAATGGGCACATGGAAAAAAACAGAAAAAACAACTTGTGTTTTGGGTTTGGATAACCACTGTCTAGCAGTTAATCTACAAAGTTTATATCTGAAAAGGCAAAATGAGCTATTTTTCATTTGCAGAGAAACTTCTGAAATCTTCCAGCTTCACTCTGATTCCTAGAAAAGAGAGGAACAAAAGGAAAGCAACTGCTTATGATTCATCTCTGTCTGCCTCTCAGAACACTGTGCACAGACCCCTTAAAATACTCTGCAAACTTTCTTGGTGCTTGGCTTGTCCTGTTCACCCTTTCTAGCATCACCTGAGAAATACACTGTGCAACTGGCCAGTCCGACAGCTTTCATGATGCCAAAGTTTATGGCAACTGTAAATCTATTAAGCCACAATTTGCACTTAATAAAACGAAACAGCAAGTAGTTAAATGGAAGCTCAATCCTAAACTGGACAACATTTTTCAGGAAAAGTCATTGAGCCTGCTGTTGCTACTGCTGCCTTCCTTTGAGAAATTCAATCGTGCTGATTGAGGAAACCTGGAGAGAGCTGGCTATTCCTTCCTCTGGTTTGTAATTGCTCCGTAGACCATTTAATCATCTGTAGATGAAACAAAGCCTATGCTGTGGAGTCCCGGAAGGGCAGGCATGCACTTATCAACTTCTTCCTGCCCACCAAGCAGAGCTGGGAGCTCATCCCGACTCTCTGAGCAGCCCTGCTGTCGAAGCAAGGAGCTGAGAGCAGATGGGCTCTTCCTGCTGTCACTACGCCGGCCTTCCTGCCTGCCTTGATTTCATTACAGCAAAGTCTGTACAAGCCAATTTTTCAGGAGCGGGGCTTGGAGCACAGAATGAATGTCTTTCTGCCGGAGARGGCGGGCAGATACTGAGACACCCCCCAGGACAGGAGCTGCTTGATGCTGTCTTGACGAGAAGAGATAAGCACTGGAAATTAAATAAGATGAGCAAGGATTTACTGGCTTCTGTAAAATATATTCCTCTCTCAACATTAAAATATCTTTCTTCATACTCCCGACACTGAATGAGCTCCATATTGCATCATTGCTGAGTGACCAAGTGGATGGCCCTGTTTCACTGGTGAATCATCTGGTCAGAAACCATATGCCCAGTTTCATTAACTTGAAGAAAAAAAAGGCCTGGCCAGGGAAGGCACTGAGAGTGAGCTCAAAAACCGAAGACTTCACCCATCATACTAATTGGTTTGGAATATTAGCCTTTCTTTGAGATTTGAAATCCATTTCCTTCTGAATATAGGTAATTTGCCTAACAGCTCAGGCACTACACATAACCAGTTAAAGCTTGACTCTGCCCTCTGCTCCTAGCTCATATTTTCTGTAATACACTGAGAGAATGCAGCACTTAAAATAGAGTTACAAGAACTGGCAACTTCTGGGAGGGCATCTCTGGGCACATATCTTCCCCCTTTCCAAAACTTTTGTCAGAAAGGATTCTTATGAGGATTTTTAATTCACAAAAAACACTCAGTGCTGACTAATGCTTGCCAATTAACTTCAGCCCATTGAATCAACAGTTTCCTGTTACCTGTTCCTTCAGGTAGAACAGCGGCTGATACCCCTGCCCTTTCCCAGGCTTCTGTGCAGGGACCTTTCCTGCCTGAAAACAGTGGGGACACCTGTTTTCTGAGCTCGGAAGGCCAGCACCTGAAATCCTAGGAATGGGCCTGCTATTGAGTAAAGGGTGCTTGATAAGGCAGCCACTGTGATAGGCAGCGGAAATTTGATGATGAAAGGAGATGCCTAATAGATTAATCTGGTGTGATTTGCCAAAACACAGGGTTTTCTGGAAGATTATCCACACTCGCAATAGGAAGCCCTTTGTTTGGTAAAAGTCCCCACTTATCATGGTATTCTTTATCTCAACAAGAAACATAATGGTTTACTTGTTTACATGCATGGCAGATATATTCAGAGCTGGGCTTAGGAACTGTGAACTCCTTTTCATTTGAAATGCTTCCAGCAGGCAGGTTATTAGCTGAGGGGGAACAAGCAGTTGGACACACATAAAATTTAAATCTGCCTTGCTTAGATTGGCAAAAATGAATGTTATTTCATCCACTGGGAAAATGTTTTACTTCCTGCTCAGATACTTTTGGAAGAAAATCACAAGCTCACTTGTAGCCATCATATATGTATGTATATATTTTTTTAGAGTTAAGTGGTATGTCTACAGAAACGTATTTGTTACTTTATACCAGTTATTTTCCACTAATATTAATTATTTTATTAGCTTGTCTTTACTCCTTCAATTTTACTTTGCTTACTATAAAATGTGACTGATGGTTTTACATTATTTATACTGAATGTGTGGCTGGAATCTAGCCCTTGATGTACCTTGGATAGAACAGCTTTGGTTTCTGGAATTGATTTTTAAATACCTTACACATCCGGAACTGCAGAACTACCAAAGCACTGTGTTCTTGAACTCTGAAAATAAACAAAAACTACCGTGTTAGAAAACTGCTTTGTTAAAGCCTTTTTTAGCAATCTTATGTCAACAAAGTCTTTCATAGCATGCAGTATTAAGCTTGCTGGAGACACAATGCACATGCTGCACAAAGAACGTGCGTTGTTTTAAAGGAGCTGGAGCACGGGAGTCTGAGGAAGTTATTTTTCTGTGCTCCTTGGCAGTAGCGTACTGTGTGTACCACATAGGATCTAAATTTACTGCAGAGGCAGCCAGTTTCCATATCATACTAAGTACAAGGTGGGGGGTCACTTCAAACAGGACTCAAAGAAAGAGAAGGCAAGTAAGCGAACTGCTCACCCCGATGCCACAGGACTAGTTATGTGGACCTASCTCAGCAATCCGCTGCAGCCAGCACAAGACTGAGGAAGGAACAGAAACTGTTAAGATGGGGAAAATGGGTCTGGAAATCTGATAAATCCACGAAAAGATGTCTGAAGATTTGTCTGTCTAGACCAGTGGACAGCTACAAATGGGTATTAGTGGCTCATGCAAATGGATACGGTACAATGAAACATTATGATGGAGTAATGTTTGGCAAAGACAGAGGATTTTATTTTACTTGTAGGACATATTTTATAGTTTATGAAGATATTGGAAATCCACTTTCTGTTTTCTTCTCCCTTGTTCATAGTTTACATTACTTACTTTACAATGTGTTCAGGCACATATTGTACTTTTTTTCTGTCTGCTCCAAACTTTCCTATAGCTCAAGCTGTGCTTAAAGCCAAGTCCTGCAATTCAGCCTGGTCAGTGCACAGCTAAAACTGAGGAGTGGAGGGAAGACCTTCAGAATTTGTTCGAAGTAAGTGCAAAATCATCACAATCTTTGCAAAATTTCTTCTTAGGGCTCACGGTGTCTATACATTGTCCATAGAAAAAGCCCTAAAAACCCCAACTTTCTAATGTAATTTCCCACTGTTAAGTTTTGCACTATTTTCACGAAAGTGTCTGAAAAAAGTCACATGCTGGAAAATAACAGCATCTTCTGTCCACAATCAATGGGATGCTTTCAGAGGAAAGCCCTCAGCCAAGCCAGAGTGACAGCCATACTGAACTGTAGCAGTACAGACAAAAAATAATTTTTAATGTGTTTCTTGGCACTTAGTTCTTTCTTCACATTTATTAAAACAGTTGCTTCCAGTACTTTCTATATTTTTTATTTAGGCTGGTAATTAAAACATTCTAGTAAAGTTGAGACGATTAAACATTTTAGCCTTTTAAAGCATGTGCTTCCACTAAAAAATGAAAACATCTCTCATTAGGGTAAGTATGGTCAGCCTTATTTTTCATACCCCTCCCTCATCTTGAACTTTTTAGCGTAGGCTTCTAAAAGGTGCCTTGATTTTTTTTTTCAGGGAATGGGGGCATTGGGTGTTTTTTAACTGGTTTGTTTGTTGGTTGGTTTGAGGTTTTTGGTTTGGTTTGGTTTGGTTTGGTTTGGTTTAGCAAATGCACCACACCCATTTGTTTGTTTTTAAAAGCTTATGGATACATCACCAGACACTAAAAATAGAATATTTCCTTTTGTATAGACAGTAAAAATACTATGTCTTACTAGGACTTCTCCTAAAAAGTACCTTCTGGGTTAGTCAAGTTTCTGCACGCACAGTCATAGATAGCCTATGGCTTGGTAACCCAGCCCCAGAAATAAAATTTGCCTGGTGGTGTTACAATATATTCATTAGAAGATAACTTCTACACATAACTTCTGTCTGTTATTTTAATGTCAGAAGCAGAAGTGTCTATCTACATCCCAAGTCACCTGGAGGAATATGTGATTCCTTGAGAAAAGAAAATACAATGCTCAACTGAAGAAATGCTGCTGCACCATGCTGTAGCACAGTGCACGCCAGAGGAACCTGCAGCAGTGCTATAGGTCAGAACAGCAGTGCATTATTGAACAAAACTCCTGGTTGTTCCCATTCACTGTGCTTTGGTTCACAGCACAGAATGGTCTAAAAGCACATTCCATAAACATGTTTTGGATGAATCTAAGCCAGATGTGCTCCAGGACTGCACCTAACTCACTCACAGGTAGCTAACAGGTCCCGACCCAGTCACAAGCTAGACCAAAGCAAACCCCCTCTGACACATGCTTGGTCCTCGGGATCAACAGATTTGCTCCACTGATCTGCTCATACCAGCCTGTACTACCTGCTACTGCAGGCATAACTTCTGTGACCAGCACTAATTTTGCCTTATGGAAGGGCGTTTATGTGAATGAAAACACAGCAGTGGATTTCAGAGCAGATTAAGATCTCCTGGCACAAACAGAAGCACTGCTCACTGAACAGGGTGGTTTGCTGAGAGGCAAGGCTTCAGCTGAAGCACAATGTCTTAGTAGACGCATGGAGGAAGTCCTGACACTTCCACACAGGCTCATTTGCTGCACATGGCTACTTTCCTCCAAACCTGTCACTTACCATTGCAACAGACATCTGTGAGTGSGACTGCACAAATAAAAAAACTCTGTTTCAAATCACTGCCCTGTGTTGTTGTGAGTGTCCATCACAGGAAAATATCCTTAGAATGCATGGAAAGAGAACTGGGGAAAAAAGTACATGTATAATGATAAGGTGGCAGGCAATGGCACATCCCTGGGAGAGTACCACAGGCCCTTCAGTATTTCTGTTTGCCATTACAGAGGGACAAGACAGACCTTTGTTTCTGAAGCTCACGGATTGCTTTTTTGCTTTGTTGCGCCAGTTAGGTCTAGTAAAACATACCAGCTCTGCTTGCAAGCCTTGACTAAGTTGTAAACTTAGATCATCCAAGCTACAACAACAAGAGGACAAATTCTACATAGTGTAAATGTAATTTGCAGGGTCAGCATGAAACTGATCCTGCCTCTTGGATGAAGAGAGAGCTATATATGTTTTGTCACATCCACGGAGCTGCCAGCACCTGCTAAGAACCTTCAACACAAACTGAAGCCAAAGTGAGCTGAGGTCACGCTTCAGGCATGCCAGGATGGATGAAGTCATTGTGTTCAGCCACTCTGGCTAAATGCAGTGGCGATGTACACATATCGCACACCCACAGTCCTCTGTCCCTCCTCTGTTCTGATTGTCCTTGGTCCTGCATTATGGAGGATATGCAGGAAATGTAGCCTCCTGGCTGCATGAAACAGCTACAAAGCTGATTTCCATGACGTTAGGTTAGGTACAACATTGTATACGTGGCCAGAATTTAGGCCATCATATTTTCAAGGTTTTTCAGATGACATTAAATATGGCTTAAATTCATCTTTGAAACAAGTGGGTGAAGTATAATATTAATTTAGTTCTACTGACATCCCTAATGAGAAGACAAATGTTGCAGAAATCTTTACTAAACAGAAGAATGACTTTGGCATGTCAGCTCTCCATCACTGGATCTGAGGAAACAAAACATTCATTGTTTCCCGGTCTCTGAGATCTTAAAAAAAAAAAAATCTTGTATTTTTGGCAGCTGAAAATAAGAGCTTTCAATTCAGACAAAAGAATTACTGTTTCTGGTGCTCATCCAAAAAATTAAATACAAAATAAAAAGTAATATACCTCTGTCTGTACCTTAACGCCAATGAAGTGTGTGCTCTAGTTTTCTACTCCTCATGTTTATTTGTGGGGAGGTTTGTCTTCTTTTGCTTTGCTCATCTTCACTGCATCACAAGAGTGCATGATGTGTGACATCTCTTCACTGTCATTTTGCTGCACACATCCAGGAATTGGCACTGTAGCAAAAGGTCATCAGACCTATAAAATTAGTATGATATTCACACAGAAGCTCACACTCTTTCATCTTAGAGGGACGGCTTCTGTTATGTCGTTTGGTGTCCAGCATACCGTAGAAGTAAATGCAGCTGTTTCATTTTGGAGCCAGTAGACAATTTCCATGAGAAGCAACAAAATGACAACTGTTTGACTCGTGCTATCTGCTTGTCCCCTCTGTGTGTCTCTCTATTTTCCCGTCCCTGGCCTATGCACCGTGCCCATGGCTCACCATAACCTACAAAACTTGATGGAAACACACTCAATTCTTCTCTGGAGAGGAGTCATCTTTCTAGTGTCAGCCTTGCAAGGCATTTCACTTAACTCCGAATATCCACTGGAGAGAGATCCCTCCATCTCTTCTCTATTCCCCTGCACAACACACATGGCAGAAGGATCTCGGTTGTCCTCTGCCAGTTCAAACAAAGGCTGGTCAGGAGGAATGAGCATTCCCATTGCCATCCTTTTCTACCGCACAAATGATGATCTTTTAGAGTAATTTACAATAATGCAGCCTTGGAAAATATATATTGGAGGGGAAAGTGTTGTTTTAAGAACTACAGGGAATTTTCAACATTCAACTGTTGAAAAGCGCAGTCAATTTTTAGTGGTAAAATATTTAAATCCCTGTATATTTGACAGATTATTCCATGTGAATGATAATGATTTGTTGTAAATGTCACAATAGCAGCTACATATAAATATATACAGTATAGTCTGACTTCAGAATAAAGTAAGATTTATCTTTATTGCCTGGTACGCSACCAAGAATAGAAGTATCCCCTTTGTATTCTTAAGAAACGAGACCCAAAGTTTGCCCTTTTTTTCTTTCACTTAAATAGTGAGAAAATTGCAATGTAAGCTAGCCAGAAAATGTTGGCAATGGCATGTTGGATCGACTTGATGGGTGAAATATGAGCATTCCAGAGACAAAAAAGAAGGATGTTGTCAAGAACAGAAATTTAGACTTGGTAGCCACCCTCCTAGATACGGTAAAAAAAAAGTAATGAAAATGAATTAAATTTCCAAGGAGTGAGTTAGGARAGGAGAAAGGAAGCAATGAAAGAAAGCCTTGAGACACCAAGAGGGGAAGAGGAAAGGCAGTAAGTGAAAAGAGAAGAGGAAAGTAAGTAGAGTGGCTCCAGAAGCATGGGGAAATCAGACTTGGGAGCAACTCAGTTGTCCAAAGGAGTGAGTGACCACAGAAGATCAAGGATGGAGAAGTAGCAAGAGAAATCCCCTTGAGAAACATGAAAACACTGCAGGAAAGCTAGTGTGGAAAAAGGCGAATGAAWGGGCAGTCCCTAAGACAGGGAATGAAGAGGAGTTAGAAAATGACAGAGCCCATGAGGGAACCTCTGTGTTCTCTCTGCACGTGGCCATRCCACCTCTGCCCCTCTGGCGTGGTCTGGGAGGAGATGTAATGGCAGGTTGCATGGCTGTTAATGTAGTTGAGTATCTTAATTTCCTTCCTTCACAGAGAAATTATGTTGCTTTAGGTCCATCTTGAGGGGGAAAGAAACCTTTCCTTATATTGTTGTGGCTATCTCATGCTGAGAGCAGGGTTGGAACAGGCTCCTTTTCCACTTAGGCTCTCTACATCACCCATCTGAAGGCATTTAAAGGCAGTATCTAAGGTGGGGGTCAGGTGTCTCCAACTCCCACACAGTCAGCAGAACAAGAGAGGTTGCTCCAGGCAGAAATTCAGGACTCCCAGCACAAACTTCTTTCTTGACTTCCCTCTGGCCTGTRTAGGGGACCTGAGGAGTCCAGCCCCTAGGGCATTAGAGATCCACCACCAACTCTCCCAAGCCAGCTCTAGATTTCTTACGCTGAAATCAAAAGCTGTAGGCAAAAGGTAGTTAAAATCTTAACCTTSTAGGTCTACCAGGACTCCTTTTTTCCCTTTTCACTTTTTTTGAGYGGGTCATTTCTTAAACACTCTTCACTTGGATTAAAAATGGTGAGTACATCAATGGCTTGTAAATTTGAAAATGCTTAAAACGCATATGCAAAATAATAGGAAGCTAACTTAATATTTTGTGGTGTAAGGTATTAACAGAAGTTTAGCATGTTGTCCTTTAAAAAAAACTAACATTGTACACGTTGGTGTAGAAATATCATGTGTCTTGTTTCAATTAAATGACTACATTGAAAGAGCCATAGCATGAAGATTGAATGCTAGTATTTGTTGAAAGTGATAAATTATCCAAGGATTATACTTTATAAACATGAGACTCAATGTCTAGGAAAAAATGTAATAACTACCTTAGGTATATTTAAAAAACAAGCTGTTCYGTGAGCAGTTAACAGAGCCTGAGCCCCTGTTGTTTGTGTCTTATATCCTCTGCACGTTCCTACTGTATTAACCCTATTCATCTCTCACGTCCCCACTTGGTAATCCCTTTTGGCAAGAGAGAGAGCAGCCTGAAGCCGTCCCAGAGCCCTGGGTGAGCTGGCTGATGCGTGGCCACGAGCGTTTGCGTGCACCCAGGCGTTGCCAGGCAGAAGCAAAGCTGACTTTGCTCAACAAGGGCCAAGTTACCTGGAAGAACAAACACGCTTTTTCTCTTCTATCCAACCACAAATTTTCATGGCAGTCATTGGAACTTAATGATGTTTGGGATTTCTCCTCCCTTCTCAAATGTGGTTGAAATTGGCCTGAATTTTTCTGGGGAGATGAAGGGGTAGTGGGGGAGAGAGAGTGAGAGAAAACAGGGCTAAAAATAACAATGTTTGGATTTTTCCAGGCCATTTATCCTGAAATATTAGCAAATGAAATATGTAAAGTAATACTTTTCTTTCCCCCCCACTAAAAACACAGTAACAGATACAAATGGATTCTTTTTGGTTTGATCTAGTAATACATTTTCATGTACAATGACATCTGCATTTTCTTCAATTCAGAGTACATACACTTTGAGGTCTGTATTTTTCAACTCCCGAAAGGGTGAAAACAGACTAGGAAGCTGTTTGGAAAGTGGGGAAGAAGACCACTGTCCAGCATGTGTATTATTATGGATATAAGCCCACAGCTGTGTGAGGAGCGCATTGATAGAACCACATCTGTTTACATCAGCTGAGAATCTATCATTTATCTGAAACAGTAGGTTTCTCAAGATTGCCTAACTGATTTGGACTTAATACTTCATTACATGGTTATTTTAAGAACTCTGCAATGGCCCGTAAGAGAAATCCTGCTGTCTTCGGCAGTCTTGTCTAATTTATACTCTAGGTTCCACAACTCTTATTGATACTATGTATTTATAAACTAAAGGGACTTTTTAATAGTCTGTGCCATTGTGCTCAAACTACTCATCAGTGAAGCTAGTTACAATTTTGGGGAGTTAAAAGCCTTTATTTAAAGTAAATAGGCTCAAAGGCTGGTGCATGGGCATAACTGACGGTAGTAGGGCTTGGAATGACATTCAAGTCCTACATGCTAATACCAAAACCAAGATGCAGTAGGTTCAGGGCAGCCCTGACTGCTTTTCATGTTCTGATGCCATAAATAAACATCAATTACTATTTGTGAGAAAATTACCTTCCCTCGAGTTCATACTTTCACACTAGTTTCAGTTTGGCTACTGCCTCTTAATTATCAATCTGTGCTCTCTTTTCCATGCCTGCCTCCATGGCTCTGATTGGATGTTACACAGGCGCAACACACCAGATCAGCATGTGCTGGATGAGATGCAGACATGTCTAGCAAAGGTTTTGATGTCCTGTTTGTTGTAATTTGTAGCTTTCACAAGTGTCACTCCAAGGAAGGATATTTACCCCCCCACGCATTTATCTCTGCCTTTTCTCTTACCACACCACCTCCTGCATTTCTTTACTTTCTTCTTCTGATTTAGTATCTCTCTACTGTTTTGCTGTTCTTGTTTCCTTATAGAATACCACCATTTTATACATTTAGATGTCTGTGGTGAAAAAAAGCAAAAGAAAATGGATCAGTATAAACGTTGGCTTTGCAGAGACCTGTAATGGTCAAATGGCCAAGGAAACTCYGCTGCAAAGTAAGCAAAGAAGCCAAAACTTTTAACTTTCACTGCCTCCAAAACACATCAGTCTAATGTTCATTTCATCAGGAAAAATACGGATGACTTAGAAATCTAATTACATTGACCTTCAGGGGTGTTTTTTACTTGCTGTCACTCCAAAGTCAGTAATACAAACTCTCAGAATATGATCTTAGTGCCCATAGTCCCTTGCTCTTGCTTTTAAAAATTAATGACAGTGCCTCTGTCCATAGTCCAGATCTCAAGATGCCAAACTTTTATTCTCTTTTTGTTCCCACAGGAATGTTGCTGGATGCATGGATGGGGCTGAGAGTTTTGTTCAGATCAGCTTTTTTTGTATGCACTGTTTCACACTGAAAAAAAGTTAAGAATCATATGTACGGAGAATGAACTATAGGAAAATAATGGTTTTGTCTGTTCTTGATTTCTTACATATTCAGTTACTTTCTGAATATATCATATGGACTATTGTACTCCAAATGCACTTTGGTGTAGACATCTACCAACACAATAATCGGTTGTGTTTACATTACAATCAGACTTGACTCATGCCTGTAAATTCATCCCATTTTACGTATTTACACACAGGTTTTCTCCCTTCTTTTTCCCCCAACAGACCACATAAAATGCAAGAATGGTTCATAAAATCTGATATCAAATCTGAAAAAGTTGCAAAATATCAGGATAAGGCTGCTGCTTRGGGTAGAAAAATAACTGGTAGCTGGGATTAGGAGGTGGTCACCCGTGGACCAAGTCTGCAGGAAGATCTGGGGTACTCTCAATGTATTTTAGCACTAGAAACAGAAAGAAATTTGAATGGTGACCCTSAAGCATTCCACACCTCAGTCTAGATTGTGAATCAGCCAGGATAAAACGGGCTTTTTAGACAAAAGAAATGGCAAAGAGAGCAAGCATCCACTGCCATTATATTTTACATAGTGGGTTAAAATCACTTCAGGCAAAAGTAAGCCTTGAACGTGCAGCTTTGGGAGCTGAAGGTACCTGTATTCCAAATCTCAGTCAGTTGGATTTCAACATGTGGAAACGACAACTGCAACTCTTGCTCTCTGTGGACAGGTTTGTTCTTGACATTCTTTAAAACATAGGAGATTTTGAACACCAATTTTTAATGAAATTTGGATGAAATGCCATTTGGATGAAGAAAAAAAGAAGGATCAGAGACAAGCAACAAAACCAAAATTATTTCAGGTAGAGACAACATTTGAAGCACTGAAATTGCCTGTCCCTAGTCCTACCACAGTACCTGTGTGGCTGGTGTGGAGGAATGGTCTAATTTTGATTAGACAGCTCTACAGGAGCCCTCTTAGATGAATTGAAAACTGTGGAAAAAACATCACATCCTCTAACACTTCCCAGTCTATGTGGAAGGCCAAGTGACTTGACCCACAGAAGCAGTGCACTAAAAAGCCTGTACCATTGGAAGCACGAATGGTCTCCTGGTTTGATGTAAAGCACTAGGAAGCAGAATCATCAGGCAAAGATCACAGGTGTTCACAGGACTGTAAATTCAACGAAAATTACCCAGAGGTTGAATTTAATTGGCAATCACAGCATTGTTTTGTCAGGTCTAATAGTGACTTACCATGCTAAAAATCTAAATGCAACAGTACAGCAAAATAATAATTAAAAAAAAAAATAAATGTGGTCAGGAAAAGCATCAGCAAAACCTCACAAGGAAATACATCTGGCATAAAAGTCCTAAAATAAACACTTTGCCAAATACTTGTTGGCAAGGACAAGTTCTCATTTAAGTTCGTAAAATGACAAAAAAAAATTCTAGGACCTATTATTTGTAGCTTTGTTTTCTGTGTAAACTTTGCCTGTATGGAAGGTACCATGCTTTTTCTTTATTATCCTTTTAAATTGGTGAAGTTTAGATTTTCTTCCACTCTGAAATTATCCTGGAATCCTGTACCAGAAAGACTGTGGATGAAAAGTAAGCATAAAGAGTTTAATAACACAAACATCACGAAATGATAATTAATTTATGTAAAATGCCATAATAAATGCACATTGTAGGATTGTTGTGTTGTGGTAAATATATTTCTTTAAAAATTAACACTCATGCAGCAGATTATCTTTTTTTCTGTATTCTTTAAATGTTCTGACTTCAAATTTCAAAACGCTTTTCTATGTCAATGACAATCTTAATAAACTACAATTAGTTCCACAAGGCACTTTCTGATGCACAAGCCCCTGGCTTGATTGCGGTGAATGGTGGGTATTTCCTGTRTTTAAGTCCACATATGGATTGAGTAAGGCAGTGGCAGAGAGACTACTGTTTTCCTTCACTACATCTTCATTTCTTTTTCAGAGGGTAAGCCTTTTTTGTTTTTCCTGGCTCTGTTGTCAAAACATTGACCAGAGTATTGGCTCATGGTGTTGGAATACGAGGCCAAAACAATCCTCTGAAAACCAGTGTGGCAAAATGTATTTTAAATCTATACATTCACCATTCAACCATGGGAGTAACCACGCCCACTGCCCCACTCTGTGGTTTAAAAACAACATGGGTTTGCCCCCAGAACGGTTTGATTTATTTGACAAGCTTTTTCAAGGCAGGTATATCAACATTTAAACTGTTCTGAGGCTTGGCTTCCTACGTCACATGTACAGCAAGTATTAAAACACACTCTAATCATTTTCTGCCTCTATTAAACTAGACAAGGTGAATGCATTGTGCATTCTGTAAGTTCTTTGAAAACCTGTCAGTCTCTCTAAAGACAGATAAGCTACAGTGATTGTTGGTTTTGAGCTTTTTCCTCAAAAACTTACAATTGGGACCTTTCAAATATTACCTTTATTACACCCTTTTTGGAAAATGCATTGTTACGATGAATATGTAAACCTAATTCCTGTTTCTGACATACTAAAGTCCAATGCAGAACAGGAAAAAGATGACATATCATAGAGACTTGTTCATAAAATGTAGCAGAATGCACAAGCACACTGTGACAATGCAAAATATTTTCCTGCATTATTAGGTTCCTGGAGCAACTCTCTTTCCTCGGGGGTAACAAGGAATACAAACAAAAACTTGGATGCAAAAATGAAATCAGGACAAGACCAATTTCGCACACATGACTGGGAAAATTAAATTATAAAGAAGGTGGGTGGTAGATGAAATAATCTATCCAAACAGAATCTAATATTCTAAGTACTGGGGTGTAATTCCTCTGAACCAGAATTCCGGTATAATTTACTCCCAGCTTTTTTTGTTCTWTTTTTTGTGTTGGGTACCACACCACTGAGCCGGGCCTCTGTTGGTGTAGCTTGCATGGACATGATCTGCATAACAGTCATATACAGAAATATATTCATAGACATGCAACAATACGCCTAAATTTGAGGTAAGGGGTGGGTCTACCYTGAACCACCTATAAATGATCCGTGTGACATTTGAACAGAATTTAAATATCCCTCCCGAATTTACCCCCAAACGGCACGGCGGGAACGAAGGAGCAGGCCAGGAAGCGCCTTTCGCCATTAAATCAAACATAAACTTCACAGCCAAACCTGTTTCGTTTGTGCGTGCTGCAGAAAGCTTTACAAGGGCTGGCGGGGGCAATATACAGGTCTGTGAACGCAGCCACCACACGCGTTGTKGTTCCTGTGCTACCCTCCCTCAGCGCCGGGCTCCCCTGCCCAGCTCCCGCTCCGGCTGAGGGGCAGCGCGTAGGCAAGCGCCGGCCCTAATTGAAAGAAAAGCAAAAGCAATTAGCCCGGGGGGAGGGCACTCCGCTTGATTGGCCGCTGCTGATGGATGTCCCTCCGCCCCCGGAGGCCACCGCGGCCCCAGCCCCGGCCCCGGCACACCGCGGGCCCCCGGAGCGGCGGCGCGGCGGGACCCGGCCGGGCTCGGCCCCTCCTGGGGACGCTCGCTCACCTCTGCGCGCGAACTGCCGCCCCCCGAGCCCCCGGGGGTTCCTCCTTCAGCGTATTCCCGGCGGCCTTCCTCACGAAAACTGTAAAACCCCAGTGCCGGATTTTAGTGGCTTAAAACAGAAACCTAAAGGGAAAAAAAAAAAAAAAAAACCAAACCAAAAMCAGCAGCGTTTCAACAAATCCCATAAACCCGAGATGCGAGAGCTAGAGAGAAGAGAAAGGGAGAAAGGGGGAAGGACGAAAAGCTGAAAGTATCAGAGGGAATAGCAAATAGCTTAGTTTTCACTCCCAGACACCATAACTTGTTTTACGATTAGTGATCTGTTTAAAGATTTGTCCTGGAAGTACTTGATATTGGGTTACAAAAGGTTACGTTAATTGCATTAAGCCATAATGACCCATGAAGCTCTGCAAAGACTTCGAGAAATCACGCTTCTTCCTTAAAGAGATAAATGTAATAAATAAGTAATAAAAAATAAAATTAAATTTAAATAATGAATAAAATAAAATAAAATAAAATAAAATAAAATAAAATAAAATAAAATAAAATAAAATAAAATAACGGCAGGGCGACGGGGCGGGCGGCACGGGACTCCCGGCAGAGGGAGCAGAGGGGGAGGCAGCGCCCCAGTCCCGGTGGGCTCCAGCCCCGGCCCCGGGAGCCCTCCCGGGTGCCCTCGCCCCCCGCCCGGCACTGCCCCGGCGGGAGGGCGTGTGGCGGCCCTGGGCGCAGCCGCCTGCGTTATGGTCCGGAATTAAATGTGTCTACTAATAATCTACAGTCTCGCTCGCAGGGGCAGAGCAGACAAACAAAATCGTCATTCCAAATGAAAAGAAAACACTATTTCTTAGAAGTGTTTGGGAGGGTGCACAGCGGGGYATATTTTCTTTCTTACTGGCAAGAGTTTGTAACTGGATCCCCTAACATTACTGAGAACATGAAAACATGAAACAAAAGTATTGATCCAAGAATTCGCCGAAGAAAAGTATTCAAATACACACCGGTTTATTTGAATTTTTTTTAAGGTTACATCAGATGTTTACGGGGGAAGTCCAAGCTTGTGATGCAGCCCCTGCGTGCCCCACTCAAACATACGCGGAGGAAAGTGTCATTTGTGTTGTTAAATTTACATCATGTTCACTTTAATTGCATCAGCTGCTAGTTAGATCTAGGAATAATGGCATTTAAGAGGAAAATAGCAATCATCTTCAGAAGACTGCAGCATAATGGAGGAACCTAATTAATTTAACTTTGCAGTCTTCCATAATGGCTGCACTTTATCATTTCCACAGATGGAGCTTGAAGGAATTAACAATGCTGTTTATCCCAGCAGACATCTCTGACTGTGGTTAGCCAGTGGCAGATTTCCCACTTAAAGATGCATTTCTTCACTTGAGGGAAACCAACCYGAGCCCTGGCAATAGCTGTTGAAACTTGCTATTACTATATGTGTGTGGGATATTGAAAACCTGAGAAAATGCACAATGTGTGTCTCTTTATGGTCTCATCAAGTGACGCTGGAAGAAGACAGAGTGTTTCCTTGCTTACCAGAGCCAAGGCTTTTCTAGTACCATTTCAATTTATCTTCCTTTATTTTCCCCTTCATAGTGAAGGGGAAAATTTTTTTCTTTACAACGTATCCTGCAAATCATTTTTTTCTTTTTTTTTTCTTTAAAAATCTCAGTACGTGTCTGTTTCTAGACATGTAGAATTCAACCCCTCTCCTAGGTGATTTGCAATGTTTACAGACTTTTTATGCTTGGGAAACCTGAGAAGACTTGAGGTAAGCACTCCTCCACACACAAAACGCAGTAAAAACCGGATTATTTGAACAAGTTGATTGTTTATTATTTCAGGAAGTAATGCATTTTCCACGCTGCCATATTCTAGGGTGCACACGCACTCACACCCTCCAGTCACTCGTGGGTGTCAGAGGGGAATAGGAAGGGAGAGATATGCCGTGATACCATCCTAGGGATGAACCACAGCAATTAAATGCTCTACACCATTATGTGTATAGCTGGGCGATTTAAAAGTGTTGTTGGGCACCTTTGAGAGGGGTATTTGTTACCCCAGCAGCAGGAACCTGAGGAGTCAGCCACAGCAGTGAAGCAGTGAACCAGATGAGCACGTTGTCGACACGGTTGTCTCTTCCCGCTCCGGTACAAACAGAAACGTTTTGCAGGGGCTCGGAGACAAGGATGGTTCTGAGTTCTATGTGCTTATGTATTCGAGGCGTGTCTTAAACTGTATTGCTTTTTTTTTCTTCTTTTTTTAAGGTTTATTGGCATCCGGAGTTTAGTGTTGCTGTTGATTTGGGGGAGGGGGTGAGGCTGGGTGGAAAAGGGCGGGTTTGTGCACTTCTGAGTGCCTGGCAAGCAAAGCTCCCGTCCTTGAACTTAGACCTTACCACTACCCAAAATTACAACCTGGTACCGTTCGTACACCCTGACAGAGAGGGCGTCTTTTCTATCCCTCGTTTGCACGCAGCAGCGCCCAAGAGAAACCAGCTCACGCGCAGAAAAATGCCGGGCTGCTGGTAAAATTCATACAGCTCTCAGTTGCTATAAAGGTTAATGGCAGCTCAGGAGACACCTGGGCTGCTTGCGCCGTGTTATTTAGGAAGGCAGGTTTGGATCCAAACCTGAATTTGTTCATGTGGCAGGTATCTGCACCACCAGCCACTGGAGTGACAATGAATATCTACGTCATACGAAACACTCATTTCTCTTCTTGTCAGAATAAGTCCCCGGCTGCTGAGAGCATGGCGTGGAGAAGCGCCTGCCTCTCATCCGAGCCAGGAGTGCACGGCGGCTCCGATGCCACGGCTCCGTCAGGCAGGTACTGCAGGGAGAGTGCTGGGATTTGAGCCGGTGACGTGCGCCGTGACGCGAGCCCAGCTAATGAGGAGACAGTGATGCCGCTTCGCTAACCAGCTCGAAGTCTTGGGCATTGGTCATCTGAAAATAACCCGGCACAACTATGTGTCTATAATTCCATGGGAAAGAGAAAAAAAATAATTTAAAAAAAAAAGGAATAAAAGGAAGAATGGGCACAGAATGTAGCGCAGGGTATCTCAGGCTCCGGCTGGCACGTAGTTGAAGTCTGAGCGAGGGGCAAACGCGAGGTGCAGCTGCGTGGAGATCTGTTACACCAGAAAAAAAAGAAAAAGAAAACAAACAAACAACAAACAAACAGCAGCCAAAACACGGGGCGAAAGGAGAACAGACACGGCCGCGCGGTGAATCCCGCATAGGCACGCCGGCACGGCAGCGCCCACGAGCCGGCCGCACCTGCTCTCCCCACGGACGCCCCCGCGCAGACCCGCCGGGCCCCCGTGGGTGCCCACAGGCTGTCGGTGCTGGAGATCCAGGCAGGTGCTGGAGAGCCGAGGGGGAGCTCTGCGGTCACCCGGGGCAGGGGTGGGGGTGCTGCCGGGTGTCGGTGATGCGGTCGCTGCGGGTGGTTAAGTTTTGCTTATGATGTAGGATTACGCCGCTGTGGGACCGTGACGCTCTGCAAATCCCGCCCGTGCTCCAGCCCCTTCCTTAATCTATAGTCACATATTCCCCGTGATACTGATTTCACTGAAAATAAAGTTGTCGTTGTTGTTTTTTTTTTAAACGGGCAAAGTGTAGCTATTAAAAAGATAAAACACAAATCCCAGCGGGAAGCCTTCCCGCATGCTGTGGCATCCCACGGCTCCCTCGGAGGTGCGGGAGGGCCGCGACGGCCCCCGCCGCCCCCGCGCCCCGCACAGAGCGGTGGGCGGGAGAGGAGCGGCCGAGGCCAGAGCAGAGCGCGGAGCGGGAGGCGGCCGCTCCTCCCCTCGGCTCGGGGAGAATCGCCTGGGAATCCAGTAGGACTTTCTGGTTTACCCGGCCCCAGTGGGCCCCGCTGGTGCTACCGCTGGTGCCGGCACTCCAGGGAGAGGAACAGAGGAGCGGGAGCAGAGGGAGATTGTGGGGGCGGTGGTCAGCCAGGAGATGGGAAGGCTGCAAGGCCAGCTGCTCTGTAGTTAGGACCTGGGCTGTTCTCGTTCTGCTCAGCCAGGGAACAGAGCTGCTGTGCGCAGGCAGCAGCATCCTCCCCCTGCCTTGCCTGAACATTCGGAGACCAAACCTCCCTGGTGTTCGCGCAGATCTGACCTGCAACCGGGACATCAGGGCCCGAGCAGAAGTTCTGACGCGCCCCCCGGTGTCACAGCCCCCCGCCCTCCTCACTCATCACCCCGCAACTCAGGCTCCCTTGGGCTCCGTTCACAGCGCAAGCCGCTCATGCAGCGGCTGGGCTGGGCCGGCCGCAGGTAGGGCACGGAGCAGGGCGGCTGGGAAGGGCGRGGAGGCTGCGGACGCCTCGCCCGGCTCTTCCCGCCGCCGAGAGCTCTCCTTCCGAAGCTTGAAACGGGGAGATCACGTAAATCTTAAAATCTCTTATGAAAATTAATAAAAACACACGATATCCTAGACAGTCCATAGCAACTGATTTTTATCTACCGTTTTATGCGCTTCATTATCCACCTAAATATAACCATCCCGTGATTTAACATAGTTCATGGAGACCACAGGCATTTTTGGCTTCCCTTAGCCTTTTCACCCTAGAGCTGGCAATGGCCTGGCTTCAGACTTCTCTCAACATTTGACTGCATCTGGAGGTTGGGATAAGACCAAGGAGGAAGAAACAGACTGCATTCGATGTGTTTGTCTCGGTGCCACTTCAAACCAACTTGGGGAACCCCAAGCGCTTCGAACCCCGTTTTTCGGTACTCGTCCCCGTGCCTTCGTTGTCTGTCACTGTTATGTCGCGCTGGGCAGTTTCTCTGGAAGCTGGAGATCCCGGTCGGGCTTGCGGGAGGCGAGGATTGGCTTTAATCAGCGTAGTCAGAGAACCAGAATCAGGTGTGGATTTGTTTCAGGGCATGTTTGCATCAATCAGTATTTTCGTTACAATCTTGTCAACAGTTTTAATTCAAAGCGTATGCTAAAGCCGAAGAAACTGAGCCGTACAAGGGAGAAAGTTATTTTTAGAAAAATATTGTTAAACAAATTGGCATGGATGAAACATTCTGATGGTACTAGAGGTTAATATTTTTTTCTTAGCTTTATCGACAACGAGATGGCTCGATGCTGTGTGGCAGGGAAGTCTGTCATTTTAGCGAGCTTCGACCGTGGCCTGCCAATCCAGAGGAGCGCACCATCTCCTCCTGAACCTTTCCCTGTCCATCTGTGCCAGGCGCAGATACAACCCTGAGCTTTGCCCAGCACCGACAGCGGCGGTGCGAGCACTGAGCGTCTGCGACCGAGGTCACAGCGCCCGCCCTTGCGCGCCTTGGGGCGTTCCGCGCCGCTCCGCACCCCCCTTCCCTCACCGCGCCCGCGCAGCGCCCCACTTGCAGCTCCCCGGGGACCCGCGGCATCAACCGGACGCTGCGGGCAGAGAGGGGTGGGAGCCCTCATCGACTGCTCGGGCTTTGCGCGACAGGCGGCGGAGAGGCTGTACGCGGGTTTGCAGGGTGCAGCCGATGCCAGGCGCGGAGAGCCGCGAGGCGCATCTCCCGCGGAGACAGGGCCGGCTCAGCCACCCCACCGCCCCGCCTGGGAGGCTAAACTCACCGGATGAAAGGCTAACCCGACGGAGAAGCTCTCCTACCTGCGCTGTATTTTTGGCTGAGCTACTTGCGTGGGGCTGGGGGGCCCGGCTGCGCGGACGCCCTGCGTGCGTCTGGCCGGCTCTTTTCGCTCCCGCTCTCCGGCATCCCCAGCTCACTTTTCACATCAAATAGGCCATTAACTTTTGATCCTGCCTGTTACATTCCAGGTTTCCCAGTGATATTTCCTGCACACTGAGCCCCCCCTCGCCCCCACTTCTGTCCCACTTCGCATTTAAACACGACCCGGTAGATCTGAATTTCTGTCGAAAATGTAATTTTGAACATATGCGCTCATTCGTCTCTTCGCGCTTGGCCTCACACCGAAAACCATCTCGGAGGAGGGACCTAACGTTTTAGATGCCCCAGAAGAGCGTTGAATTTTTGGCTTGCTTACATCTTTCAGCGACCGAGCCAGAATGAGACCTACTAAAGCACTGACTAATGCCTGCGAAGACAATTTCCATAACTTCAAAGTCCTTGCGCGACTACTGGCAATGGCTGCGCTCAAGCGCTGCAAACAGCCAAAGGGATCAGTGAGACATTAGCTACTCCCGTTCAGAACGTTATTAAGCGGGAGCAGTGACTCAAGTCTTCAGCCGAATAGGTTTCGCCTTTTTCTCTCCCCCTTATGATCTCCTAACTTCCTCCCTTGGCCATAAGAAACCACTGGAGTGACCGAACGCAATGCTGGAGGAGCATCCCCAGGATACGACAGAAGGGCCCCTCAGCGAAACAGGCGTCGGTCCATGGTGGGTGGAAGGGGATGGTTTCACGCATGGTTGCACCCCAGTCCCGGCCCACCATCCGGCTTCCCCGAAACCTCGCTGAGGGGGGCCGAGGCGGCAGAGCCGCCGGGTCGGTGCCTGCCATGTCCTTCGGAGCATCACTCAAGGCCTCCGTGTCCCTTACGGGACCTCAAGCCTGGAAAGTCCCACCAAACAGCCAGGGAGGGGAGTGTTCAAAACACTGGGTTCGGCATCCCCAGGCCGGCTCCGCGCTTTCCCAGGCCGGCGGAGGCGGAGCGGAGCGGGCGGTGAGCGCGGCTCGGCTGGGGCAGCTGCGGCCGGGAGGCACCGCTTCCCCCTACGCCCCGGTTTGCTCCCAGCACATTTGCACGGCCGAATTTATCGTGGAAAAATATTTGCTTAAAATTCGCTGTTTCGTTAATTTTTTTTTTTTTTACAATAAATTCTCTTTCTAGAGTATTTCCAGACGTGTGTTCAGAAGGGGCTTGAACAAACACGGAGACGGTAATCTTAAACTCAAGCATTTATCCCCAGATATCTAAGGATGATACTTTTTCCTATTAACCTGTCAGAAATGTGTTGCAATGCCTTCATATAATTTTACTCATTAAAAGAATACAATTCTTTTGTTTTGCCATCATTACAATAAATATTTGCCTTGTTAGTTAATATTTTCTTCGAAGACATTTGAACCTCCTGTTACAAACACTATTTTTCTCAAATATACTAAGAATTTTTCTTTATTGAACCTACTGAGGATATAGATAATGACAGATAAGCAAGACTTAACATTGTCGGCAAAAATGATTAAATTACATGGACCAGCCTCTCGCTGCTGGGAGTTAAATCGAGTCATAATGTTCTAAAGAAAAACAAAGAATGTGAAATACATACAGGTTTCCCAAGACTCCTTTGATTGAACTTCTGTACCTGATAAACTGCATTTCAAAATTTGCAACAGTGACTGTACTTAACTACTTTTACCAACGGTCTTATGTTAAATAATGCACAAGTCCATATGACATTAAACAAGTGGCTTGTCACTGTATGGTTCAGCCTCCCGTTAATACCTATGTTAGGTACACAGGCTTCTGATTTCAGGCCTTTACTGCTGAAAAACCTCACTACAGTTGTGGAGAGAGCAAAGTTAAAGGTGTTCTTCCACTGCACATGGAGTATTCAGTTTTAAAATCTTAATGAGCTAAGGCACAATTAAAATTCCCAGACAGTTTTAAATATAGGATTTCATTGATAATCTACTTTATAATCTGGTTTTAGCCAGTTATTTCATGGAGTAAAGTTCTGTAAATCCATGTATTCATAAATAGCTCGGTGGGTAGTTTCATTTAAAACCTAAGTGTCTACAGTTAGATCATAGGCAGCATTCGAGATTAATCGTCTGATACTGAAAAAATAGTGCTCAAAAGTCATTGGAAGTCAGAGGGACTTCTCCCACTGACCTGGAGACTGTGGGAAGCTTCTATCTGCAGCACCACAATTAGCAGATTATGAAACTGGAAGACGACCTTATCTGCTCCTCCAGATAATGCTAAATTGCTGCTTTCCCCATCTACCTCCATCTTCATTAGTTCTATACAACTACCTATCAAAAAGATAACGATAAAGTAATGTATTATCGGGGGGGCGGGGGTGGGGGATAGGCAGCATAACAGAGGGAAAAATATTTTAAATTATACTTAAATCATCCTATCACATGGAAGATAACACACATTGGAGGTACTGAAAACGTGAGCATTACATATGAAAATGGTTTCTTTTGGGGAGTTAAAGTATAACCAAGAGTTAGAAGATAAGACAGATTAACATTTGAATGGACTATTTGTTATTTGTCTTCTCGTGGGACCTTCTAAAGGAGTAGGTAGAGGTCTGTTGTCACACGTGGCTCACCACCATGGCATTATGGGGGCCAGTTTGTACTGGATTCCAACAGCATCTGTCTCATAAATGTTTCCAGGTTCCATTAGAAGCCATTACGCACAATTTGAATATTGTCGTAATAAAAAACTTGCTTTTAATTACATCTACAGGTAGCTAAGGACGGCATCTGACCCTGGATCTGAAAAGCTGAGTTTTATGTGTCCTTCTTTGCGTGGATAAGTTAGGTTTATACTCATGGCAGTGCTTTTGTTCATAACAAAACGCCCGTCTGTGACGGAAGGAATCAAAGTCTGAAAAGACTCTGAGGGAGACAAAAGAACATTTACTAAGGAGGTCCCGTTTTATACTTCCTTTCTAGTATGAAACTTAAGTAAAACATATTTTAGAAACTGAATGTAAGCTTGAGTTGCTTCTAGAAAGGTAAACCCGAGGGCTGGGGTTTTTTTAACTCATCAAGGCAAGGTAGCAGCACACTACGGTAGACCTGATTCCAAAAGAAAATGTCATACAGATAGGACACAACAATGTTTCTGGTAATGAACTCAAATCCTCCAGTCTCTTAAAYCACACTGTATTCTTGAATGATGAATTTTGTATTTGGATCGCTTGCTTAGTTGAAAGAAGTGTAAAGACAGCTCCCTACTGGCAAAATATCTGAGGAGGTTACAGAATGCTGTTTATTCCAGCTAGTGTCTGGAATAAATTATGTTCAAGAAATTGGCTCCTGATACTCCTATTTCAGATGAGAACTTGTACAGAGTGCTAAGTCCTAACACTTCTGGCCAAACCATAGGCTTCATTAGGATTTGCCATTCATCATACCTGCCAGGAGCTCTCAGATTTGGAGAGGTGCTTGTTTTGAGCAGGGAAAGAATAACAGAAGAGAAACTGTTTACCTTGGCATTACTGTCAGTTCTCAAAGGCACCGGTCTTTCAAATTTCAGGGCTATGAGTTGTCAGACGTAATATGCTTTCTTACTATTCCTACTGAAATTCATTAGCTACATAAGGAAGACCCACACTAGTTTTAGCTGACACTATAGGTCGAATAAACCACTTAACATTTCAGAGGTTTCTATTGCAGATAAGGGGATAAATGGCAGCAGGTGACCTGACAGCTCTTGGGGTGGGAGGGAGTTTCCACAACTGGTTTTTAATCCAGTAGCAACAGCAGATGCTTGACAACTCATTAGACTGGACTCTAGGAAGCAGGATGGCAATCTGACTGCTGTTCTAAACATTTTGATCTTTAAGCCATGTTTACCAATTTCCTATTGTGAAGGGTAATTATGCTGATTTTTTACTCAGTGCCTATTATGTAGGCTTCACTTGATTCTTCTCACAACATTAACAGCTCAAAACCCTGCAGAAAAGGAAAGCTAAAAGAAACACTGCAAAGCCAAATCTAAGACAATCAACATCACCTACCACCACAACGTCCAGGGCCTCCTGTAGGAAGGAGCTCCACTCTTTTACTTTCACAAGCAGGTTGAGGGCTCTCATGAGAGCATGGTCCTTCTTGGAGTTGTATTGCCAGCATTCTCACATGCCTGTGCAACAATTCTGCTCATGCTGCAGCTGACATTGACATTTTATTCTGAGGTATCCAACACAAAAATAAGAGCATACCTGGGGAATTAGATGTGCTCTGCCAGAGAACCTTCTCAAATATTTTCAGTATGTGTATAGTTTTTGAATACTCTACTACTTGCTCAAAATTACTAAATACATAGGAAATATGAATATTTGAATTTTTTTTACCAGCAAGATTTCTAGGTGAAAAAGGACAGAATTTGGACGCACACTTAGCCCCACACCTGACTTTGAAAAAAGGCTTCATGCCAGAGTGGATAGTAAAACAAGGACCATGAATTTCTGAAGAAACTGCATTACAAGGTAGAATAYGGGCTGCACATATCTATTCCATAAGTCCAGGACAAAGTATGTTGCAGAGATGTGGTTTTCCATTTTGCTTGTAGAGATTTTTATGGAATTGCATGTGCTCTTCTCCATTACATAATCCACTACAAGGCAGCAAGCAGACCTGCGACTTTACCTTTCTTTAGTCTTTCTCATAATCTGTGAACAAAAATTTTTACAGCCTATAGATCACATTCTCACTTCATGTATGCRACAGCAATTTAATCTGCTTCCCTGCAGTACAAAAATCCATTATCCCATCGTTGTGGRTCAAGTTGAGTTTTGGCTACTGGATTTAGTGGGAATTAAAATTAAACTCTGCTTTGTATCTTAAAATTATATCAAACTAGAAATACAGTATTCAAGTAATACAAGTACAATGGAAATTAAAAAAAAATATATACATATAAACATCCCATATTTGTCAAGTCAAAACACAGCCTAATGGATTCATTTAACTTCAGAAGAATGTGGACTCCATCTCTGTCAGTATTTTGAACATGGCCCCATGTGTGACATTTTAATTAACTCTCACCCTGTAGTTTACAGGACTGGAGAAGAAACAAGTGGAGGAAAAAACCCTTAAATTTTTAAAAAAGTTAAAATGGATTCCACGTAATTTGTGTCCTTCAGGAAAAAYATTAGATATTCTAGTGACTTAAATGGCATTGCTTGCATATCTACATAAATGCTTGTGGGAACACAATTTCAAATTCTTTAAAGGTAGAGATATTYTTATGACTTTATATAGAGATAAAGTTTTTTACTTTCTGAAACTGGCATAAAAGCACACCAAGAAAGCTGGGAAAAGAAAATAGTGGGAGAGCATGCACTGAAGACAAATGGAATGGAAGAACTCGAAGCATTGGCAACTTTTTTTTTTTCTTCTGGTTTAAGGAAGAAGAAAGGGAGGAAGACAAGGCCTGGACTGCAGCATTCATATTTACAGTATAGGTAAAAAAACCCCAGCAGCTATGCTTGCTTCCGTGTCTGGACCAGGTTGCCAGACTGAGCAGGGCTTTCATTGGAATGCCAGGCTACACACCTTATGCAGGGTCTAAGTTCATGTCTCCGGGATGGGGAAGTGAAGAGGATGTTCTACCACTGTTCTGCAGTGACTTTGTACCTGAAGCATAAGACATATGGAATCTGACTCATGCTTTCTCTCTTCATGGGTAATGAGGAGGGGTGGAGGTGTACAAGCTCGGATTTTAGGGATGATCCGAAGTCCGCGGGGTCAGGTGCCACATGCCTAGCACAGCTYCTCTCAGTGCAGCATTCTCATGCAGACCTTGACGCCTTGACTCATTCTGTGCCTTCAGCGGTGGCTTTACCCACGATGAGGAGCGGTGAGGAGCGGTGTCAGACAAGCCCCCGGGGCAGGGGGATGCTGCCGGTACCTTTCCGACTGTTTACCCTGCGGCCCCGGCGCTGCCAAGACAGCGACAGAGCTGCCAGCTGGGCTCGGGGTGTTTAATCTGCAGCCGTCCCTTACCTCCCGACAGCGCTGCAGGAAGCCGGGATTCCTCAGGGCCCATCCTTCCCTCGCTAATAACACCTTAATTCTTAGAAATAAAAGAAAATTTAATAATAATATTAATAATTTTTAAGAAGCGTGTGTTGGTGGGGCGGGAACGGGGGCGGCCAGCGGCGCTCTCCCGTGTGACGGCGGGCCGAGAGCGGCGGCAGCGGGCGGCGCGGCCGGGCAGGCGCGGTGCTGCCGCCGGGCGAGGCGGCGGCGGCGGGAGGAGGCGGAGGAGGCGGTCGAGCCGCTCCAGGGAAGTTTCCTCGCCGCCGCCTCCCCGAAACCCCTCCCCGCCAACCGCGGCTCCGCGCTCCTCGAAACTTACCGCCGGGCGCCGCTCCTGGGGAGCCGCCGGGCCCGCGCCGCCGCCCCGCGGAGGAGGCCCCGCGGAGTAAGTGCGCGCCGCGCCGAGCCGAGCCGAGCCGAGCCGAGCCGWGCCGTGCCGTGCCGTGCCGTGCCGTGCCGAGCCGTGCCCGGGCGGCGGGGCCGCGGCCGCCGCCCCCGCAGCCGGGGGGTGCCGGACACGTGGGTGCGGCGGGACCGGGCGGGAGGCGCCGGCTCAGCCGCGGGGGTTGCGCGGGCGCGGGGCTGGCGGCGGGGAGGGAGGGGCGAGGCCGCGGGAGCCCCCGCGTGGGAGGGGAAGGGGCGGCGGAGCGCGGCTCGCCCGGTGCCGCGGGAGCCCCGGTGCCGGCCGGGGGCCGCCGGGCGGTGCGGSGCGTCGGCAGCGCTGAACGCGTGTTTTGTGTCAGAGAGTGACAATCTGTGCGCGCTTCGCCGCGGTGTGAGCGTGTCCGCCTTCGCCTCGCTCCCCGGCGCTGCCTCCTGTGGGCAAGTGTCAGGGGAGGCGTCCGGGTCCCCGGCACGGAGCTCGCAGCTCCTCCTCCGATGGACGGGGAAAAGCGACCGATGCCGGGGCACCGACGGCGGCCCCGCCGACCGCGACCGCACGGGTGTCCCGGGCACGGCCCCGCTGGGGCGGCCGCCTCCCCGCCCGGAGCCCGCTGGCTGCCTGCCTCCAGCGGGTCAGGGCACGGAGGGATGATCTCCTGTCCTCTCCCCTCTCCGCTCCGCGCGTCCCAGCAGCTGGGGAGGAGAGTGCTGAGCATTGGCAGCAGGGAAGGGGTACACCCACAGGTGTACCTTTACTCAGCTCGCTTTCTGGGGTTCTTATTTCTCCCGCCGTCGCCTAAGACCTTCAAAAAGATGGATGGATATGGCTACTTATGAGATGGTTATGGTCTCTGTTGTTCATCTTGGCGATAAAGCTTATTTTTTGCAGGAAATATTCTGTTCTTTAAAACTGTGCTTAATTTGGCATTTTTTCTATCAGAAAGTCAAACATCAGAGTTTTCTTCAACTATGAATATATAACAGTAGTCTTCCCCTCTTCCCCCCCCCCCCCCCCTTTTTTTTTCCCCTTTTAGACTCCTAGGAGCGTAGTGTTGTGTTTAAATTGCAGAGTAGTTCCCATTGACTTTTAGTAGCAAAACACTGTTGTGGTCACATATGCTTCAGCAAAATGCAGTATGAACTGCAACACCAGACAGTTGCTACRTTTGAAGACTCACACATTCCATAATAATTTAAAGTAAAAATATGGTATAAGAAGAGAAAATGGTCATTCRGTGTTGTCAGAAGTTGTCTGTAAGAAGAGTGGTGTGTGGAAAGTCCCTATGAAACAATTTCCAGATTAGAGCTGTTCATTCTCTGCCGAAAGCTGTGTAAGCATGAACCATAAGGAGGGTAGTTGTAGGATCACGGAGTAGTCATGGAGCAGGTAGTCCAGCTGCAGGAGAAAGTAAGAGACAGAAGGGCAATATGTATGGAAATGTCCCTAATTGAGGACTGCAGCTCATGGAGGTAGCTGGCACATCTTCTGAAGGCTAGTCTGGATACATTCCTCCCAAACMTTAGTTCTAGCTTGTACACAACTTATTCTGCTGTATATTTAAGTGTGAGGTAAAACACAAGTATGTGTGTTCTTCAACAACCTTTTAAAATGTATRGATTACTTTTTCTGAATGGTTCTCCAGTCCTCAAAATTGTAGAAATTATAACAGCATCAATAAAAATATTTATAATCCATCTGAGTAGAAACTAAGTCACTGGTTCCTTACAGCTGTGTTATTTATTCCAAGCTTGATGTTTCATTCCCAGTTTTCTTCATTAGCTACATCTTCCTATGTAGACTGAATCACAAAAAGGGTAGGAAGAAAAAGGAGGAAGCAAGTCACTCTTTCTTGTTTGTGGCTCTGTCCTCCTTGTTCTGCAAAACTTGTTGCTATGGGCAAGGCGAGGGATGGACTCTGGCAGGAGAATTGTAAAATCTTCGAAGGTCGTTTGAACAGTTTCTCCAAGTCAGCTAGAAACTGGAGGCCTCTTGCGTCCTGTGCATTTTGAGAATTTTAGRTTATTTTCTTTGTTTCTCTCATTAAATTTCTTAATTAGAGAATCCAAAAATATTATTGCTCAAAATAACCTTTCCTTCTAGATTTAGAGAGAGGGAAAGTGATACAAAATTCAGAGTTTAAATCGAATTAAGAAGCTTGAGGTTTTTTTCCTTTCTCTCATTTTTACTCTTTTTATCTTTGACTGTTTAATCTGATATACCAAACATCATAAGATAATGTTTTCTCAGATGTCTGGATACTTTTAGTGCTCAGGTTTTTTTCTTTTTTTTTTTTTTTTTTTTTTTTGTGATCTTCTCACGCTGTCTGAGATTGCTAATCCTCCTGCATGGACCTAGGAAGTAAAATATGAATTTACCATTGAGTTTTGTGATATGGGTCAAACTACCATGAAAAGGCTCTAGGGGTTGGACCAAGAAAAATTTGCCTGGATTTGATGGTGTGACAGTGAGCTGTGGCTGCCTGGCAGTGGCACCCGGAGGGGCAGTTCTTGGGGGAGCCTGGGGGCAGCTGCTGTCCATAATCAAACCCTGAGCAGGCGGTGGGGGTGTGGGCAGTGCAGCAGGCGGTGCCCCAGTCTGCCCAGGGCCCCCACTGTGCCTGGAAAAACCACGGAGGTGAACTCCCACCCTGTGAGGTGGGTCTGCATTTTTGCAGCTCCCCTTATAATGAAGTGAGCTAGGAGAAAGGTCTTTTTATTTATAAGAACGGAAATTGTGTGTAAAGTCCTTAAAATCAAGGAGGCCACAGCTGGGTACTTCATATGCTTTTAAAAGCTTTTCCAACTTGAAGTTGTTTCTCTGTCCTTCCCATGCTGTTTCCATAGCRAGTCACACCTACTGCTACTTTAGGCAATTGGCCCAATTCCTGAAATTTTTGAATTTTAATTACTCAGCTCAATTGCTTGAGCTCTTTATCATCTGAATATTGAAGAGGATTACATAGTGTTGTGCGAATAGAATTTTCTATCTTTTAGGTTATATTGTTCTCAAATATGTTCAGAATGATACTGTAGTTCATTCTTCACCTTTTCCTTTATTATGAAATATTATTTGTAATAACTTATATATAACATTATTTGATAAGTGAAACTATTTTTATAATAATTGTAAAAATCGTGTTCTATAGATCATAACTATTGTCTGTTCTGTTTTTCACACTTAAAATGTTACTATAGTCAGTAATATGTAAAAATAATTAAAGTTTTATCTTGAGCTGTGCTGGTGAAAAAGATTGCAAGACTATTAGGATAAGCAAACACTTAAGAAATGTGGCTGTTGCTAGAGGACAGACTGATTTAATGACTGAACTTAAACGGTGTTTTGCTCTTGTGTGTTTTGTTTTTTTCATAAATGTGTATAAAGTTCATTCTCATTCGTAGATACAGTTTGGAGACATGGAGAACCAAAACTAAATATTGTTGTTTGACTAGGTGCATTTTTCGCTGACAAAAAACACATAATGCGTCTTTGTTTAGTTGTGTAAGCAGAACCTATTTATCAAGGTTCCAAATCCTTAAGTTTTTAGTTTTTGTTATTTTAAAAATGATGGGTTACTGAATTAATTTTAATGAAAACATAGTCTGGAAGAAATCAGAGGAGAAGGATGTCATCTGTCAAGCAAAAGATATGACAAAGTTGAACAGAACAACATTATAAAAATGTTTTTTAGCATTGTTTTCCAAGGAACTGGGAGTCCTATAAATACTCCTACAATAATTGTCTTCTCCTCCCCTGTAATATTCCAATGCTAATTGTCCAAATTTGGCAACAATTTATTGGTGGGGTTTAATTTCATAAGGAGTGACTGCTGGTTAGAAAAGAGAGAGATGTCCCAACCAGTGCCTCCTTGCTTGACCCACTGCCAGCRGGGATGGCCCCACAGGTAGCTGGGCAGTGCCTTCCCTGGGATTAGTCCTGAGAGACAAGAGCTTGAGGATGTAGCACAGAAATGTGAAGAAAAGCTGGCATCATTGTTAGGTAGAAAACTGTATTGTTTCTGCTTTAAAATTAGTTTTCGGTTAGTGAATTGTGGGTATTTCTGGTCACCATGGGCCGGGCTTCCAAGGGTATTTAGATGGCTAAAGGTGCAGCTTACTGTAATTCATAAGAGTGCTTGCAGTATAAACAAGCAAACAAACAAGTGTAARTGGCTGTGGATGCTTAGGCTGGTGTGGTGCCTTTAAATATCCCTTTGGATCTCACACTGACAGATTTGACAGTTCAGTGGTACAGCCTTCTGGTTTTCTCAGTCTTAGGACCATTCATGCTGTTTCATTTGGACTTAACAGAGATTAAAAGAGATCCCATTCTCAGACATGAGTCCAAATGAAGAAAATAGCCTACTTGCACCTATTACTGAAACTCACCCCAATTTTTAGTAATTAYCTCTACTGCATGAAGAGAAGCAGAAGTATTTGTAGATATTGATCTGCTGTAAAGATTGAAAATGAGATGCTTCGTGCGGTATGTGAGTGTGGTGACTTACCAGTGAAAATTTTGGTTGATCTCAAGGGACAGGAAGGTTTTCTTATTGTGTGGTGGCTAAAGAAGAAAGCAGCATCCTTAGTCTTACTGATGGTGGTGTGAGGAAGGTCGCTGCTATGCGCATTGAGCTGGTGGTTGATCCATTGTGAGATCTGCAAGTGGCACTCACATGGAGACACCAGATGYGTGCCACACAAGGGCTACGACACTGTTCCCAAGGGCAGGGTGAGTCCAGAGGCAACTGGGGGGTTCTCACAGAGCGTGGGACCTCAGCTGACCTTGACCCAGCGCTTGGGTGCCCCTCACTAAGCGATGCCAAGACTTTGGCCTCTGAGTTTCCTGGTTGAACGTTAGCTTTCGGTAGCCAGGATGAATCCCTTGCAGCCATGCTTTCTGTAACCCATCCTATCTGGGTGTGTTCTTCTGCTGTCTGGGATGCTGTGGCTTCCACTACTGAAAATACTGCTGGTGCTGTTTCTTATTTGAATGCTTTTACCAGCTTGGGGGAAGCCTAGGTTTTAGTGAAGGCTGTTACAATTTCAGACTCAAATTTATTGGATTTATTTAAAAAATAAGTAAAACTTAAAAAAATTTAGAAAACGAAGACATTTCACCTAGAGGAAAATGACTTTAATWGCTCTGTGTAAACCTTAAAACCTCTACATGTGACCTGTATTAATTATAACTAGCAAACTTTTACCTGTTTGCACTGAATTATGCAGAAGCAGTACAGTTGCTTGTTGTTAGACCACAAACTTTTATAGACTACATATATTTTACAAACTACTTTAAAAGCACATGTAAAATAATAAGTAATGCCCTAACTTTAATCTGAATTTATAAAAGGTGTAGAAAGGCTTCTTAAAGCACATATATAATTACTACTCATTAGAAACATTGTACAGAACCACACGGGTTGAAAGAAAGCTTTGTTTGTAAAAGCTTCTTTCCTGAGCTAGGTAAGTATTCCAGTTGCATGTTATGGTTCGTAGCTCAACAGTTTTTCTTGTACGTATTTCATATTCTTTATTAACCGTGACACTTAGTCTAATAGTGTTAATCTGTGGGTCCCCCCCACCTTTTGTAGTGTGTTTGACACACAGAAAGCAGAAAACACATTTATTGCTCAAAGAAATTATGACAAAGGAATTGGCTGTTGCATTCTGGTTTTGTTCTTTGTTAATGATACATAAATTAAACCAGGGAAATTCTAACTTTTTGATGATAAGAATCCTATGGAATGCTAAGAGGAGAGCTGTTTAATCCTTATTTGAGGCAAAGTTCACCTTGTGAAATGTAATTTTATTAATTTTTAAAAGCAGAATTTTTATGTTTGCACCTTATGAATATTCTTTATTTCGTGTCCTGAACTGTCTGTGTTTTTCTGCTGAACGGTTTCAACCTACATTTCAAATACAAATAAAGTTGATCCCACGGGGTAGTTTAAACATAGTCTTAATTTTGTAAGTAATTTAGAAAAGAAATTCTGGCAAGCAAGTAGCCAGTATAATTTTAACATTGTTCTACAGCTTGACTTTTGTGTGCATTTAGTATTCAATGAAAAATATGATCTTTTGCTATGTTTGGAGAGCTCTGCTTTTAGAATAACATTATTGCTTTAAATTTTTATATGTATATGTCTCCCACTTTAGCCTTTTGTGGAGCTTCCTGACTGAGGCGCCCTGTTGGGTGTTTGTGTGGGGGAGTTTAAACTTAGAAATCTGCCCCTCGCAGGCACCAGGTTTCATACCTGATGCACATACCAGGTGCATCCTAATTCCAGTTCAAAACCATTCCTGACCATTGGATGCAGGAAGCAACTCAAAGACCTCATCAAGACAGTTTTTGAAACAGTTATATTTCAGGTTTAGATCTTGTAAAAGCAATGGCAAATTATTTACTTCTTTTTTTTTCAGTTCTCCAGTCTTACATCATTGCTCTTCTGAGGTGCGCTCTAACTTTTGAACACTATGTTGTTAGGCTTCTTTCTCCACCTCAGGAGAGGCTTCTTTGTATTTGACCATCTCTTCTGACACTGGGAGACCAGAGAGCTCTTCTGAGCTTGCTGAAATTAGCAACCAGCAGATTCCCATAAAGACATGCCAACATCTTTTACCTTTGTTTGTTTCTTCAGGTAGGACTTTTCTGTTATCCTCACTCCACTTTCTTCAAATGTCTCCGTAAGTGTGCTGATCAGACAGAATCATTTTCTAGGTTGCTCCCACTTGAGGTGAATAGCAAGGAGAGTGGTGAAGAGCTGCTCAAGGACCTTATGAGACAAGTCACCTGACAATAAAATGACAATGAAATTCTGCAGACATAAATGTGGACTGCTAAGCCTCAGTTGAAATAGTTGTAGCTGTACATGGAAAGTGACTGGCACTGGGCTGACCCTCACCTTTCAGAAATGAGGTCTTGGCATCTAAGATAATTCCAAGAAAATTTGTTCAGTTCTCAGTAATTCCCCCAAATGTGAATGTTCAGAACTGCTAGGAACCAAAACAAATTCCATAGGCTTCAGGAGGAGAATAGACAAGTACTTGTGAGAGGTATACTGAGGATTGCTAGACAGATGAACTCCATCTGTCTCACGAAACCCTCTGAACTGAAATAGCAGGAAACTGAGAAAATGCTGTGAAAATGGCATATGCTTGTTCTGTTCTTGCTCTTCTGTGTCCAGTTATGGCTGTTGTTGGAGAAAGCACCAGGAGGACTGTTGGTCTCAACCAGTATCGTGGCCCTTGTGTTCTCAACACCTTTTCCATGTTAGATTTAATGGTATATGGGAGAAATGGGGCACAAACTCTATTGTCGAGTAGTTCCTTCAAGGCGTACTTAGGCTTACTGTGTGATAGCAATTTTATAAATGTAATCAGGATTCAGAAAGTAACACAGATGTATTTCTCAGACTGTCACTGATATAATTTGCCTGTGATGTATTTTTTGTGTTCATAGTGCTTCATGTCTACCTTCTTTCTTGCCTCCTTTTGCTCTTGAGTCTTCTCAGTTATTCTGGTCCAACACYCAGTGAGATTCCTGTGTAGGCAGATGAGACCTCATGTTTCCTTACCAGAAAGTTAACTTCTCAGTGGAGTTAAAAATGTTAGGGAAATACCATAGTTTAATCTTTAAAATAAAGTTAAAAGTGATTACCTATATAGCAAAAAAAAAAAAATCTTGATATTTAATTTATATTATTTACTTATAAAGAATGAGATTACTTTGGTGCTAGACCTAGACTTGTCAGTGAGTGTAAGTGCCATGGGTTTTAAACATGCCTGTCCTGGACACCAGAGTGCTTGTTCTATTTTTATATAAAGGAAAGCTTACCAATAAAACTGAAAAATTTCAGCCCCCTTTCCCACAGATTTACTTCAGCCACAAGTCTGACACCCCGTGTGTTTCTGCTTGATGGTACTGGAAAAAAAAGATTTGTTGAGATGAACATGGATTTTTATGGGGATGCAGAAATAATGACCTACCTCCTGTGGTGTTGTACAGTGTGTTACCTACATGCTGCACGCCCACAGAGCAGTCTGGGGGTTTGCACACCCCCAGAGTCTGTGTCTGGTCTGTGTCAGCCCTGCATCTGGTGTGGGATGCCTTCCAGCAGATGTGCATGTTAGGTCCCACACATCTGGGCACCTATCTGTTTTGCTGGCGTCCCTGAGGCTCACTGGAAGGCAGGATGCTGTATTGCATCTGCAGGCGTTCCAGGCTGAATCAGAGGTGGTCTTCAGTCACAGCCCTGGAGTTAATTGTTTATAAAGCTGCTGAAAGGTCCCTACTAAATTTCATTTTTTAAAAATACCTTTCCCTCTTCCGTTTTATTTCCTTCCTCTTTTTTTTTTTCCTCTTTCTTTTTGGTTTTCAGCTGTTACATTTGGCAAGTTTCTTTCCCAGCATTTGGAAATAATTGTTTTCTAAATGCTACCCAGGTTATCTGCCAAATTTAACACCTTAAAAGGAAGCGGGGGTTGGGGATGAGAGACCTACCTGGGAATGGAGCGAATGTAGTGAGTCTTTAGAAAGTGCTAAAAAGGAAGCTTCCCAAATATAGCACCTAAAATCAAAACCATCAAGTTCCCTCGTATTAACTGTAAAATACCACATGCTATCATCTACAAGGCAAAAAAAGGCCATTTCGCCCAGCCTCATAACCTCTTTTTTTATTTTCTCTACCAAAAGATAAAGCACGTGTGGCTTTTTGGTTTTTTTTTCTTCTAACAAATGTGTATAGTTTGGGGAGATACAGTTTTTTCATGATGTTACTAGAAAAATCCTACCAGTTCCTGAAAAAGCATAAAAAAATAAGAGCAAAGCAGAAATCACTGATGGCACTCAGAATGACCTGTCTTGGAGACTTTGCAATGGCCTAATTAGCTGTGAGGTCGTAAGACAGGACTGATTTTGCTGGTGGCACAGGAACAGGATAAAAATTTAAATTCCTTCTCCTCAGTGATGGAAGGGGTAAGGTAGCCCAAGGTATGGTTGTGCTGTTGTTAGTGCTGTTTCTGATCACTGTGAGTTTCGTCGGGGGCTCAGTGCAGCTGAAGGTGTGTTACAGCAGCCCTGGGACAGCTCCAAGATGTGGATTAGTGGCAGTGTAGGTCTTGCATGGGAAGCTTTTATGAAGAACAGCTTGGCAAGCATAAGGAATCAAGCTCCTTGTCCTCAAATGTGGGCATCTAGGTGCCAGGGCTCAGCCATGGCCAGTCACATTTTGGTCTCCCTTGCGTTTGGTACTCTCTCTGCAAGAGGTCAGCCTCCACTGGTCCCTTCCATCCCTAAGATATTATTTCTCAGGGACTGTTTTTAACATCAGCTTCCTGGGTGATTGGCCCCTGGCTTTTGCCAGGTTTTCAGGTGGGTGCTCGGGTGGGGACGGCGCTTCCAGGACAAGGAGCTCATTGAAGCTCCTGCCACCGCCGCAGCGTGGCTGGGAGGGGCTGGCAGCCGCCCTGTGCCTGGCGGCAAAGGCACATGTTCAGATCCGTGTGTGTGGGGAACGCTGCGCGGCGTTGGCTGGCGTTTCAGAAAGCAGGGAATAAAAATCCCCCGTAAACCACTTTCTGGACTTCTTTGTGGTTTTTTTTGTTCCCTTTAAAATGGTAATAGCTGTTTGGAAAGAGGACTGCCGGTTATCGTGCCTGGTACAACAGTACTTCTTTAGCTGGTGGGGCTCTTAACACTGTCATGTATTTAACAGTAATAATATTGAGCCAAGCAAATGACTTCTAGAGTAGTAGAGAGAAATAAAAGGTGATATGTGCTTTCATGACTTCCCTTCAATTTAGATCTTGTCTTTTTCAATAATTTGAGTTTTTGTTCTACTCATATTCGATGGCACATTTTGCACATAACAACTTCTCTGTAATAGATACTCCATGTAATTTAGATGTATTTTTTGATACATTAACAACTCAAGGGAATTTAATTGGTTTTTGTAAAGCTTTACTAAAAGTTAAAAATAACCTAAGATGACAATTAGAATAACTAAGTTGCTCTTGTTTAAAAGTTGAATTTTTCAAAAGTAAAATTACTTAATTGTATTGTAGATCAGCTGTTCTGTATTAACATCTAAGCCCTCATGTTACTGTGGCTTGATTCTGCTGCCAGAGGTCTCTGGTGTCTTCTGAGAAAGACAAGTCTTTTCCCCTAGCAGTGTAGGTGGGTATATACAGGAGCTTTTTGTAAACCTCTTTTACAGCGACATGAAGTGCAGCATGTGTCAGAGCAGAAATTACTAGAGTAGGCTCTTTTAACACTGGTGTGCTACAGGAATCTTTCCCAGAGAGAGAAAATACTTGCCGCAGCAGCTCCTGCAAGTTAGGTCGCCTAATTACGGTCGAACTATAATATATACTAAAACATATATGCTTTTTCCTTCTGGGCTTCAATAGAAAATTACCAGTCTTGGTAAAGTTTTCTTTCCATTAGTAAAGAGAGCACTGCTGATCTGAAAATCCATCAGGTCATCCATACCAGCATTACATCAATTGACTTTTGAATATTTTTCCATTAGAAAAGGCTSCATTTTTATTCCCTCGCTGAAGTGGCAGACTTTCAGTTTGTGCGGTTTTTCCATTTATTGAATTTTGCAATAAAAGAGTTTTTGAAACAGATGTCAGTCATTGCTTAGGAGTGGGGCATTGTTAAAGAGCTGTTTTCTTCTCTTTTTTTTTTTAAGTTAGAAGAAATTATTGTCCTTCCCCTCCCTAACTTTAATTGTCACTCTTTAAAGCCATGAATAATTTTCTAAGCTATAATCTGTTGTCAGAACAAATATAAGCACCAAACCCTGATTTCGTAGAAATATTGCAGATTGACCATTGTTCTCAGCAGGAGCAGGACTGGATTTGATCTCTCAATTGTAAACCAGAAAGAAGGGAGTGGATGCATTGCAGAAACATGGTTCATATTAGCATCTTCCTTAGGGTGTGGAGTGGACCTGTTAACACTTTCTTAATGCTTAGATTTTATAGAAGTAGCCAAATGTGTGCAGTGAGTAGTGTCCAAAGCACTGGCTTCGAAGGGATTTTTTTATTTTCTTGCTAGAGTCTTATCCAGGTAGAAAGAGAAAGAATAAGATTTTGGGTTGTGATTCTAAATTATATGTGTTTCTTACGCAGAGTGGTCTTAGGACAAACTGGATATCTTCAGACCATATCTTCACCTGTCACAGAAGAACAAAGTGCTATTCATGTTTCTGTGTATATAACGTGTGTGTGTATATATATATACACTTTAAAAAATCAGATTTTCATTTTTATTCTTTATTGACAGCATTTTCCCCATGTATTTAAAAAAAGCACCGATTTTTCTAATAAGGGTTTTAGCTGGGTTTGTTTAAATTACGCCAATGAATAATTCTGAATTTTAAGAAGTTTACAGCATTTTATTCTAAAGAAAATTGTCCATCGAAGGAAACCAATTTTTGATATCTGTTGATATCTGTTGATATCTGTTTGGGAGGGTAAGCCATTGTTGTTTCATCTCGGTACTTCACTGTTACTTTTAACATCAAAGAACACCCTTTCTGAAGGTGAGAGAACACAAAGCATCCCATATTTATAATTTATGGGGCCTAAGACTGTGACCTAATGTAAACTTGAAGAGATTTAGTATAAAAATATCCTTAGCTTGAGGGCAACGTTTGAAAACTTTGTGGATTTTCTTTTTTATCCTGGATCAGTCTACAATCATATTTCTTTGTTATTATTTCCTCTTAGCATTAAAGTACGATTGACATTGATAGATATCAGGGGAAGGCTGAGCTTCCTAAAGAAAAAAAAAAAAGAAAAAAAAGAAGAGATGTGTTGTTGGCACAGAAATAGTGACGGTAGAAGAGTTCCTGGCTGCCTTTTATTCTGCAGACAGTGAGCACAACGGGGCTCTCGCTGCCTGCTTTTGGCTTGTGTGGATTTGCAATAAACAGCTCAGCTATGTGTTTATTTTCAAGACTGATTCAATTCTTCAAAGGCAACTGCTCCCAACTTGTGAATACTTGTTAGTTACTGGAAAGTTGCAGAAGTGAAGATCAGCTCCTAGTTTCATGCCAACAAATTAATCCAACGATGTGGTACTGTCTTTTCCGCAGGTGTGTGTGTACTGAGACTGTCTGAACCTCCCTGTAAYTAATAGCCCGTATATAATTTGGAAGGAGAAATCTTCAATGGAAGACCCCGAGGGAATAAATGGGAAGTCTGTAAGTAAACAACTTGTCAGTCCTGAGAAAAAAAGTTGCAGCTTTTAAAGCGGCAATTATTTTTGTGGCAACCAAGCGAATGAAAGTCTTAGAGAGCTACATGCACTTTTAGTGATTGGAAGAAGCAGTGAATGATGAAATTAACTGAGAGATGGAGGCTTATGCTAAAGCTACAGAAGATTAAGTATAGCTTTCGAAATATTTGTCTTCAGTGATTCATATTACAAAATGATGATTGTTGCTTTCTCTAAGAAATATTTGGCCTGCTGCATTTATGTTGTTAATATTTTTGTCTGTTAGAGAGTTTTCATCCCATTATTTGAAGTTATTTCTCTTTGCTTGTGTGAATATATGCAAATACTGCTTCTGAGAGAGGCRAGTGCAACTTCTATCTGCAAAGTCTTAATAACAGTGGCAAAAAATGTGGTACATTGTTGTTTCTTGTAAATGGCTGTTTATAGAGACACACTAGTAAGAAATTTTGCAAACTATCAGGTACAATTAAGAATGTTTCATGCACGGTCAAATGATTAGTTGTGTGTTTTGGATTTGTTACTTTAGTTTGTGACATTCTTGGCACTCAGTGAAATTCAAATTGCTACATATATGTTTTTATTCTGAATTGTTTAACAGAAACTGTGCATATTGAAATGGCCTTATTTTTACCAGTTGTAAATTGTCCAAAAACTACTATTTAGTAGATGTAATTAGATTTATTTCCTGCATTTTTTCTGATGTGTTTATTTTCTACATTTGACAGTACTCTCTGTATTATCTGTCACTCTTCCCTTTGTATTCTGTGTTCCTATATCCAGTTTCCCTGATGCTTCCATTAGGTTTTCATGTAGCARCAGAGTAGGAAAAACCCAAGCCCCTTAACAATAAGCCTGTTGTGTTGTGTGTTTTTGTTACACTTCATGTGTAGTATAATTTTTGCTGTCTGAAGCAGTATGGCTTTGATTATTTTCCAGTGTTCATTTGTTCCAGTCTTGTCTCTATGTGTACGTTTGGGTATTTATCCATCGCTGCTACCGCCACGTGTGGACAGGACCAGTTAACTCTTAGGGAAAAGGGTGGCCATGGTTACCAACAGGCAGTAAACAGGGATGGTCCTGTTTGCAGTTGCAGTGCCAGAGCTTTCAGCACCACCCAAGCTCCTCGTTCTGTTTGGAGTCAGGCTTTCCTCCATGCAYGAAAAGCCTTTCCCTGATGCTGTCAGGATTTTCTGTGGCTTCCACTGCAATACTTCCCCTCTGTGTGCCCGGCATAGTCTGGGCTTCGTGTGCTGTGGAGGGTTTGGGCCGGGTAATTGTACGCTGAAGCTGCATGTAATGACAAATGTAACTGTCACTTAACATAACAGGAGTGTTAAGGGAAATATTTGTTCATGGTTTGGCACCACCAGCACTCCTGTTGGGGTTATTCATTCCATTCCTTCTTTTCACCACTTGGTCCAGAGAGCCTGTAAAACACTTTGTCTGCTCAGAGTTTCCCTTCACATTACCCACGTGGGTGGTAGTCGTTCATGCTATCGGGATTATCAAAATCTAAACCAGTAACTGCTGAATAGACCCCCAGCACTGACCAGCACTCAGGCTTCTGTAAATGAGGACTGAAGCTCCCAAAGGTACATAACACAGGACAGGGTGTGACTCTTCTGATTGCAATGTCATTGGAGAGGTTTAAAATTGGGGTATTAAACCCTGGAATCAGATCCTTCAATTAGGTCTCACTTGAAGTCATTCATAACTGGACAGGCTGCTGTGTTTGCAACAGCCAGTTGACCAACAGGGGGATTTCCTAAAAGCAGTAGTCAGAAGGCAAAATAGTCTCAATGAAAATAAAGATAATGGCATGAACACTGTTTTTGTTTATTTTGCTCTGTRTGTGTGCATAGAAAGAAAGAGAGAGTGAGGGATAGATTAGCACTCTGTAATTAGAAACCAGAAACCAAAACCTGTTTGGGATTTAAGATCCCAAACACACGTAGTGATTTCGAAAACCTGGTACTTGTCCATAGGAAAAGGGGGAAACTTCCCTACAAATACCAGTTGAAAGGTAATTTAATTTTGCAACTGGATAATGCAAACTATGTGGTGGAGGCAATTTCGGGTRCATGTGGATAAAGGAGGAGCTTTATTCAACAAGTGAGAAATGAGAAATGAAGCCGGGTAATGTTTTAGGGAAACAGAGATAGATGGACAACAGAGAAAGTACCAAGAGAAGGAGAAAGTAAAGGAAAATAAAAAAAAAATTATCAGACAACAGTATGAGAAAGTAGATGAGTACTTTGCCACTGTCTTTGGCCAAGATTTCTCTTTTGAGGAAGAGGGTGATGTTGCACATGGGAATACAGCCTGTCAGTGTTGATGGGTACAGAGCATACCATAATAAGCCCGGTAACCTCACTTCAGCACTCCTGTTACACTCACACAGCTGAGAGAGTATTGTAGCCATCTCCTAATCGAGAAATGGTCCCAATGGTACTGTCACGTGCTTGGTTCACATTCTGTAGGAAACAAATTTCAGCCTTGGGCTTGCAAACTTGAACGTTACGTCTACCCCTGCCTTGCCTTTACTAGGTGCATGAGAAAGAAGCACAACACAAATCTGAGGCCAGCTAGACAGAGGATATCAGTGTATTATCCTGTCTGAAAATTTCACTGAAGTTCTGTTTCTTTCTTTTCTTTCCAAAAAAGGCTTTGAAGCTCGTTTGCTAATGGTGTATGCATCTATCAAAGATGGTTGACTCATGTTTTATCAAGCTAGAACAAATGGTTGGGTTTTTTTAATACATATTTTCTTCACCATCCTGAGGGGCCTTTTCTGCCTGCTAGCCATTTGCAACAAGTCCCACTGCTCAAATATACTTGAGAAATAAAAAACAACCTCTTGTTTTAATTATTTTTGAGATGAAAATGTCATTTTGGGTGTTTCAGAAATTCTGATTGTAAGGAGACTGGGAACGGGTAACAGTACATCTTATACCAAATTGATTTCAAAAAATTTATGCAAAATTATCATGGCTTATATTTGTGGTAGGCTAAATCTACCAGTTCCAAACTTGGCATTGGTATGAATCCATTGCCCTAGAAACCCTCTAGAAGCCCTAAAAACATGACAAACACTGACAAGATTCAGCATGATAACCCAGGTGGTCAGAGGTACACTGATGATGACTTCTAAAAAAMACTCAAAAAGGGCAGTGTAGAGGTCAGCAGGTATTTTATTTCATTTGATTTGCCTGTGATTTTTTTTTTTTTAAGAAATGCATGAGGTTTATTTATTTGCAAAACTCAGCACAAGAAAATTTTCACCACTAAGTATTGGCATGTTTTCAGCAATTACTATACCCTCTGGGGATATTTCGGAGGGCGTTTCTTCCATAACTCTCTCTCTGGTAGCGATATTAAGTTAGTATGTAGCATAAAATAATTTTCATTCCTACCCTGTCCAGGCTCATAATTGAAAATTCTCATTGCAAAATTGTACACCAAGAAGTATTTTCAGCATCGAGTATTTTTGATGATGGAGTTTGCCCATCTGGAAAACAGAGCGAAGACTCTGAGGCCCTCAGCAGTCAAGTTAGATCCAAATAGTGTGTGCCCAATGAGCCAAAAAAGGAGGTGCTCTTGGTCCACTCCAGCAGTTAATCTTCTCTGATTCCCCCCACAGCCCCCAAACCTCAGCTTTCAGTCAGCGCTCTGGGCAGCCTGGCTGCATATTTCCAACTTCTTTCTCCTCCCTGCTGCTCGCTGGACACTTCTCTCCTGCGAAGCCCATGCCACGTACCGGAGAGCGGCACTTCGCACCGAAAATTCACCTCATACCTCTGCTAGTGGAAAGACACAGAGCAAGTAGTTGGTTTCAGCAAGAAAGGGGGAGGGGGAAAATAAAAACCCAAACCAAAAAACATCCAGCACCTGGCTGCAGCAAAATAATGAATTTTGCAGCAAACATGCGAGATTCTGTGGAATCTTGGAAAAATGCCAGACTCCACGACCACAGAAATGCTGAGTCCATGGGGCCCAGAGAGAGATGGCTGGGGCAGTTCACATCTCTCTGTCTTTGTTTCAAGCTCCTTGCAGTCTTACTGAGGCATCAGATTACACTCTCTTCACATTTTCAAGGTTATCTTCACTACCAGAAGGGCTAGAAAGTTCATTTTGTTTCAAGGCGAGCCAGGATCCGGCAGCACAACTCTCGAGCGGTTTCAGAGGCCACTGCCACRGTGGTGGCATGGCTGTGCCTGAGGGCATGGCTGGTGACAGCCAGATGTGACCTCCAGATTTGAACAGCATCGTCAATGACATGTTTGTCATGCTCGCTCACATTACCTGTTTGTCACATTAGGGAACAAAGTCTGTGAGGAAGAAGGGTGAAAATATAAGTATTTTACCTTTGGTTGAAAACTTACRGCATTGTCACTGTGAAAGTCATGCATGTGCTGCCTAGTTTTTCTCAAAGACTGGCACAGCACTGTTCTCCCTTCTTCGTTCCCCTCCTGTTCTGAAGAAATGCGTGACACGCTTCCTTTTTGGAAAGCTCTGCAAGGCAATAACCAACAAGCACCATGCAATTGCAATCTGTAACTGAGCCTATAAAATGTAATCGCCTGCACCCTTCCCACTCCCCTTCCCCTCTCTATCTGCAATTGGTAGAATATTGGAAACATAAGCCACAAAACCCACTTATTACGTTCAGTAAGTGTCAAAAAGAATGAACAGCCGGAACTAGCTGATGTATTTAAGTTCCCCAAATTGAAATGGGCTGCTGCTTAGGCTGTCTATAGCAACTGCTCAATCAGTAACTATTGATAGAATTTTTTTCTTTCAAAACATGTTAGTGAAAATACTCCTGAAAGCTGTAAGCTGTTTGTGGACAGGCTGAAAATGTTATTCACTACAAGCTCTTCATTCGTCTGGGTTTGCAGTAACACCGTGGAGGAATTCTTGTCGCTTAAAATGTACTTTTCCTAATTGGTGGCAGAAATCCTACAGTGCCATAGGCAGCGATGCTTGCAGCACTGACAGAGGTACTGCTACCCACAGCTTGTAGTGCTGGGCAGATTCCTCAAGGTCACAGACACCTTGTAGGGGTTTCTTTGGGATCCGTCAACACATGCCACCRCTTAACTTGGTTACAAATCCTTGTTTCCTTTAGAGGGGTGGAGCACTTTCTTTGTTATGGCATTAGGCATTTTTAAATGACTTGTAAAAGTGGGTATGTAAGAAATACACAATCCATCTGACTTTTTCCAGCCACTGTGTGCAACTGTTCAGCGTGGAGTCTCTTCTTGAAAGCTTTGATGAAGTTGTAGCTTAGCCCTTAACAGTAAAAAGCAAACTGCCAGTGAAGTTTATTTTCTTTTTTACTAGGTTTTCTGGACCATTGTTCCGCTCGAGGAGCCATGTTTGTTAGTTTTGGCTCTCTGACTTCTCTTCCTTAAGGATAAACTCTCCTTAGGCAGTCGTACAACTATGCACTAAAAGACTGCATAGCAGTTTATTCACAGCCCAAGCTCCAGCCGAATTCAACTGTGTGACTTCCTGGCTTAAGCAGGGGTGCATCCATAATGTAAATACCTACTTGATTCTGTGGAAAACCAGGAGGTTTTTTGTTTGTTCTTGTAAAAGATTCCTGCAGGAAGCTTAACTTTAAAGTTGGCATCCAGCCTTCTCTGCTGTGACTCGGATACTGATCTGATTTTGTGCTTTCATGGACATTTTTATATTTGAAAATTTTTAATTCAACATTAGCTTTGCTTACAAGCTACAGAGCAGAATAAAATCGCATTACAAACATTGTAGTATTAGATTTTATCACCATTTATTTCTTCTCGTCTGCCCAGGGATTTCTACATGTTCGGTAGAACTAATTTGCAGTCAGACACTGAGGTCTTCTAGAAGGCCAGCAGGCTCCACAAACTAATTTATCCAAATAACCAATCCCTCATAGGCCAACCATAGAAGGACACCAAAATGGCCTAAGCAGGCAAAGCCCCCTTTTGAAGTCTGGAATGTTTTGACTGACTTGAAACAGGCGGCAGGAATGAAGGGATAATTTTCAGTGACCCATGGGACTTTTTTGCCATTTTCAAATATTAGGTAAAACAAAGAGAAATTGCTTGTTCTAATTTAGAAAGACTTAGCAATCCGGAAGGTAACCAGACTCAGAATTGAGTACTAAGGTATAGAGCTGAAGTTTACTTAATGCATGGAAGGTTTGCATCTGGGTATATGGTATTTACACACCCACACATACACAGGCTGCTTTACTTATACATGCACATACCTAAACTGTTTTTTGAATTTCACTTCTATTAAAAAAATTTAGTACAAAGTATATTTATGCCATATTAAGTGAACTACCTGAAATGCTGTTTTTAAGTACATACTGTTTTTCTCGAAACAATAATTTCTAATTGGAAGGATGTGTTTCTGTTGCTGCTTCAAAAGCTGGGATAGTCACTCAGATGCCAAGACTTCCATGGCATACCTGTTTTCTTCCATCCCCTGTCCTGGTGCCATTTGAGTAAATGTGGAAATTAATAAAATTTGAAGTTGGTTTTCACTTAAAAAAGTGAAAACTTTTTTTTTTCACTAGGAAGTGGGACTTTCTAGTCTAAAGTACTCTTGCAGATACAAAGGGGAAGTATTTTGATGCATACATAAACCCACAATTTTCTACTAATACTTCTAGGGAGAAAGAGAGAATATGAATATTTAGAAATAAAATTAAAACTTTACAGATCAGGTATTTCACGTTCAGCTGCTTGAATGTGTATCTTACAGACAGTGTGGAGCAATGCCATGGATTTCAGCAGCTTTTTTAGAGACATGCTCTTGTAAATTTTGTCTCAAGTTTACTGTGCATATTTATGTGATAGGTTGAACCCTGTATTTAGCAACACTAATGACACAGACCAACTCCAGCACTCAGGTTCATCCCCATGACATTCACTCACAGGTGAGCTGGAGCTTCCTAGCAGAAGGAATGTTGTCTGTAAAAAGGATCAGGAAGCCAGAAGTGCAGCTGCTCTACCTGTGCTTAATAGAACTATGTTTCCYTAAAACAGTGTTTTGATGAGAATTTTGGTCACCAACTCACTATTTTCCTTCTGGAATCTTTGCACAGAGCATTGCTGTGCAGCTCATATGTGTGTTCTGATAACTGCATGGATAGCAATGTCAGGAGATGGGAGGTTCAGGTTGGCCTTTAAATATTTATGGTACTGGGTTGGGCTATAGCCATCACTGATATCGCTCCCACATACACAACAAAYGCCTGGTTTTAGTTTGTTATTTTACATGGGATATTGAAATATAAGTTCCTCCCAGTTTCAGATTTCTCTGAAATATTAATTTTTACCTTGTCCTATGGTAATAGAAAATACAGTAGAATGACAAATAAATCCTGTTTAAGTGCAGTTTTCAATCCTGTATATACTGACCTSAGATTAATGGAAACATGATGTTTAAATTAATGTTATTTTGGTGTGAGTGTATATATGTGTGTCTGTGTGTGTCTGTGTGCATGGAATGTATTAGATTAAATTAAGTTATGTTCCAGCTTTTACTTGAGGAATATAATTTTGTTAGTAGTTAATAATGTTAATGCCGTGATTTTCTCATATTATGTTTACATATATGGCTACAGTAAAATCAAATTATATTTGCTGGGGGTAAGATTAGTCAGTCAAGGAGCTGTTTACAACAGGAGAAATTAAAATTCAGACTTGGTAGGAAAGAGATTCTTCTCTATTTCTGTCTGCCTTGCTGTAGCTCTACTGTCTAGACTGTCCTGGAARTCGTAGACTCAGTGGTCTCGCGGTCCGTGCACAGCACAGCAGCAGAGCCTGGCAGTGAGTAGAAAGCTTCATAGGGATTTCTCATCAATCACATAGAATTTGTCATTTCAACATTTTTGGCATTCAAAGCCTTATATTCTGCCACCACCATTCACATAGGGTGGACTTTCCATTGTACTGACAATGCACCTCTACAACTGTGCAGTGCAGCACATGGGAGAAAATTTCTTCCCAGCTCCTGTGGAGATCAGCTCCTACCCCAAAGCACAGGATTTGGTTATCCTGATTATAATTTACAAAGCTGTAAATGCTGTTAATGGTCATGAGTCAATGAGTGAAATTGCTTGAAGATAAAAAAGAAAGTTTTTTATCTTTTTTCTCCTTCTATTTTAAAAGAAGCAAGTAGGAGAGTAAGTAATTTCAGACACACTTTCATACTTTCCTTATGCTGTGGAGTAATTTTAAAATAGAATCTAAGTGTTGCATTTGGGCAAAATGAATGGGAACTGCAAGAGTGAGAGCTTTTAGAGTAAGCACTGCTTGGGTGCTTGTAGATTCTGGCATTTTATCTTGCTGAATGTGTGTTTAGTCCTGTAGATATTTTTAGAAAGTAAGCATGATCTATTTTTTATTTTATTTTTATTCTTAATAATTGGACATATTTTTCATGTTTGACCACCCTTTTAGTCCTGTAAATAATTTAAAAGATCTAAAAGTATCTCAGTATTCAGAATCAACTAGTTAAATGCTTATATGCCTGGCTTTCACCTTCATATGTACATGAAGAAAGAGTCTAAATTTAGTTTCCACTGTTCCACTTCTATTTTTCTACTATAGTTCAAAGCATTAGTTTTTTGGGGAACAAGCAAGGTGTATTTAGTGGTAGGCTGATGGGTACCTCAGATCTCTGTCCTTTGCAGCAATACTTTGAAGAGGGAGAAGGTGCAAGATCTATGTTATGTTTTTCTCTGTTTTTTGCAAGGCATTGTAAAAGCTAAGTGGCACATCAAGCAGGTTTATGTAGTGCAGACACTGCATAAATCCTCTGCTCAGTCCCTGTAAGGGCTCTATGCTGCCATTATGCTTTCTATAAACAGAAGACAAGCACACTGCCAAATCCTTGCAGCGCTGGACATCAGCTCTTTCTGTCCTTAGCTTGTCTTGTTTATTGATGCTCAAAGACTGTCTTGTTTGCCAGTATTGCATCCGCTTTTGATCATCAGGAGCAAAGGGTATCTTGCACTTCTTGGTAGCTTGGAATCTCCATCTTTGCAATTTCGTCTCCACCTGCAGAGTTTTAATAAAATAATTACCTCTGATGAGTGTAATTAATTTGAAAGTATTTTGGTCCGACTAGTGAGACTTAAAGACAAAAACTACTCAGAAGCAAACACCTTCAGGGCTAGACACAAAAACAAGAGCTTCGTATGACAGCTTGAAGAATCTCAGAGTGGGACTAGCAGAGAAGAGCAAGAGGTAAGTGCGTGCTGCCAGCTTGGGAGAGACAACTTAGCCTGGTGTTCTGTGTCTAACAGAGACTGGCAGCAGACAGTTAATGAGAGTAGGAGAAAGAGAACAAATCCTGCTTTTGATAGGATGGAAGATACATCCAAAACATTGTGTTTAATGCTGTCCTTCATGAACCTGCTTTTGGACATGTGTGTGCTTTGATTCTCTGTAGCGATGAGTTCCACAAGTTAATCATGCCTTTTCAAAGGAAGTGGTTTTGTTGTTTTATGCTTGCTGCATAATAACTTCAGCAAAACCATGGGGTTGTTAAGTTTTCCTGACATGAGAAATAATGACTTGTCAATTTCTGTTCACTTCCTGCAGTCTCTTTCCTGATTTGGTAGAATTCTGTTGTTTTCATGACACAAAGGTGTCTCTTCCAAGTTGTTTTTTCCTGAGGCTGCTGCTGAGCTTTGTTTGAGAGATTCAAGATGTGAGCATTCTGGCTTTATGATGTTTTCTGTTTTATTCTGTGTTTCCTTCCTAATAATTTTAAACACAACATCCACCCTTTTGACTGGCATTGGCCACTGAGGCACTGTTTTCAGAAAATTATTGGCAACAACTGCAAGATCTCTTCCTTGGGAACAGTAGATAATTTAGCACTTATCCTTGTCCATTCTCAGTTTGAGTTGTCTTTTATTTTGCATTTATCAACACAGAATTTCACCAGCTTTTGTCATGTGTAGTCACCATGAAAGCAGTTTTCTGTAGGCAGTTTTACTTTGGGCTGACCTGAATCATGCAAATTTATAACCTTGCTGTTTGTCATCTTTTCCAGGGTATGTATATTTAACAGAGCAGGTCATTCTGGAATTCCACTAGTAACATTGTGAAAACTGCCCACTTACTCTGTTCCATCCTTTAAATAGTAATTCATGACAGACCTTTTATTTTACCTTATGACAAATTGTTTAAGAGCTTTTGGCTTGTGAGAGCTTTTTAGAAATCTAAATATACTACATTAACCAAATCATCCTTATCCAAATAATCATTAACTCCTTACAGAAACGCAAGTAATCTTGAAGTTATGACTTCTCTTTACAAAGCCATGCTTTCTCTTCCCCATTACATCATATTCCCATGTGCCTACCAATTCTCTTGTTTATTATAGCAGCTGATTTGATCATGCTTCCATTGTTTTAGAGCTCTTGGATGAACTCTTGAATCTGGCTGTTTTGTGTCTCTTCGTTTTGTTAATCTTTCCCAAAGCTTCTGCTGATACTTTGTTTTAGAGCTGTCAAGGTCTTCTCTTCTTGTATAGTGAGCATAATGCAAATAATTAATTTAACTATTTCTGCAATGATCTCGTATTGACTGAATTTTCCTTTGTTACCACAGTTAAATTTTGGCTTTTTGCATGTTTTTCATGAAGTGTTTATATAAATCTGAGACAATAACAATGGTTCTTCGGGGTTGGGGTATTTTTTGGCCTATGTTTTCCTGGGTTTGCATTTGAGTCTATGGAACATGAGCCCTTTTCCAGTTTCAGGTATTTAACTGTAGTGTGTGGCACTCAGCTTGTGTAAGGTCTCTGACAGACGCTCAGAACCTTTCTCACTGAATCTGTTCAGTTTTAAAAAATGGCTTTGAAGCTGAAACTGTTTATGAATTTGTGTTGAAACAGTTTTCACCAAGAAACCRCAGAAACTGGGGGCACTGGCATCAGTTGCAGATCAGGAAGATGTGATTCCACCCCCTCTTCACTCTGCTCTCTGGCGACGGTGCTTTGGGATGTCTGCCCATGACAGACAGCTTGGGTCAGAGCAGAGAGCTCAATGAACACCTCACCCTTTTGATCGAGTGTTCTACCCAATTGGCTACAGGTGAGCAACTTCTTCCAGACAAACAAGAGGGATGGTGCTTTCCTGGAGGAGCAGTTTGAATTCTAGCCCTAATCAGGCAGAGGTGTGGTTTAAGCTCTCTTTTGCATTCTTTGGCGTGTAAGATAGTCAGGGTTGTAGGAAACACCTGCTCCAACCACCTGCCTCCTCTTTCTGTTGTCATCCAATCTCTTTGTTAAAAGCTCTATCTCCAAAACTTTCTTCTTCCCTTGCTAGTAAAATTTCTGGATAGTTCTGATTTATGGTCTGACTCAAAAGGGTTAAACAGGTTTTGAGAGAGTGGGGATGTAACCTTCCAGCAAAACTCTCATCATGGCAGTATATATTGCTTTCTTTTTGGAACCTGCATCTCACTGACCAGGAAATAATAATGCTGGGAAACATTCAATTATTTATGTCATATTATTTTAAGGTCAATTAGTAGCTTTGTGAGTTTCAAAAAATATATAATGTATTCTTTATATCTAGGGGTAGATCAAAGACCCATTCTGGCAGGTGGCACAGAGAGAGGAGAGAGAAAAGCAAGCTGTCACTTAAAAAAATTGCATGCAACATACGATGGAAGAGTAAATTTTAGAGTTGTAAGCCCATCTGTTCTAAAAGCAAATTCTGGGAGTTGAATTACTTATTTTTTTTTAAATTCTGGTTTTTTTAAATGAGAAATGAATTTATTCAATACCCTTAATAAGTAAGTCAGTGACTATTTTTTCTTGTCTTTTAGTTGAACAGATGCACTATTTGAAGATTGGCTCTTATACAGGGCTTTGTTCCTGTTGTTACAGATCAGTAACCAGTCAGATCTATTGACTCTCAGGCCTCAGGTAGTTTAGCACCCCTGGTCTCAGCAGGCACTTGCAGCCAGTGCCTGCTGCAATGTTGCTGGATAAATCTTAGAGCTTGGGACTGAAAAAACAGTCTGCATCGTCACTGCTATGCACTGTGGCTAAGTAAGTCAGTTGTGTAAGCAAAGTGTGTGGTTCTACTCTTACCTTGTGCTCTTTTCTTTCTCCTCTTTATTCCTCCTCTTTCCCATCTCTTTTGCCTTCTGTTTAAGAAAAGCATGTCCTAATTAACATGCGTGATTCCTCTAGCAATTGAATTGTGGATCCTCAACTGGCAAAGGTGCTAAAACCTAAGCCTTACACTGTCTGGTACTAGCATAGTCTGGTAGATCTGAGAACAGCTGATAAGATCATGAGCCCAACTTGGTTAACATATTACAATTAAAGGTATGCAGGAGACAGAAGCTGTTTTTATTTTAATTATACCTCCTTCTGCTTTTGGTTTTTGGTTTTTTTTCTTCAATTACAAAAGATTGGATACCAGCAARACAGCAGCTCCAAATCCCTTTTCTGTCTCTTCCTAGGCTTCTTCCAGGGAGGGTTTAATCCAATGACCATTGGATAATAATGACATGACAAAGATTTTATCCCCTTGTTGACCTCCCCATGAAATGTTTTGTCATGTAAGTGGGAAGAGAGCAAGAAGTGTTAGCAGAAAGAAAGCAGTTATAATACCTTAAAATCTTGAAAGCATTAATTGCTTTTCTTTATTAAAGATTTAGACACTCTGTGTGTGGATCATTGTGATGGTGGTTTGTGATGGCTCCTCTGTACTTGAAACACCAAATGTATTGACTGCTTGTCATCGTGTAGTGAGAAGGGTCATGCCAGCACCTTTGACTCCSTGGGCCTTTTAGAGGGTGTTCGTTCTCCTGTGTGTTACAGCTGTCACCTGCATGTTATGGCATTCAGTGTATTGTGCAGGGGGAGGTTGTGGTGAGCAAAGGTGAGGAGGAAGGAGGGAACTGCACTGTGTGGTGTAATCCATGAGTGGGTAATAAAATGCCGTGGAAGGTAACTCTGAACGGGAAGTGAGGCAAGTAAGTTTGGGAAAAAAAGGACAAGTCATTTGCTCCTTCCTTTCACYTCCAGCTGAAAGAACTCCTCCACCTACCTGCCTGTCCCAGCCTTTGGCTTCTCATCTTTGTTTTCGTGTTTGCGTAGAACAGTCCTTTATTTCAGTTGTCCAAGGATCATAGCAGCACACGCCTGGAAAGTTATTTGTGCCTCTGAGCTCTCAAGTCTTTTATAACCTGCCATGAAAATAAAAATGGATGTGAAATATTTTTCCAGCACGACTTTGAGAGTTACCTATTATGTACTTCTGCTGATGAGCGTTTTGAGTATTTGCTTACTTCACACTAATGCCAGATTTACACTGATGCTGTTTAGGTCATCCTGAGTCCTTTCCTTAAGCACTGCTACACCTTTGGCTTTACTCCCATTGACTGTCAGCTTCTGCTAATAATAAACTGTGGATCTCAGCTGTTTTTGCCAAAAAGCCAGTGCTCTTTTGGGGACTTTTTTTTTTTCCCTGCGCTCATTTTATTCAACCACTGATGTTTTGTGCCACTCTAGTTTCTCATTGTCAGTGGCTAAGTAGGAAAACATTATTTGCTGCAAAGTGTTCACAGGGCGTTCAGCATTAGAGACAGCTGCTAGAAATAGAAGTCCTGTCCTTCTTGGTTTTGCTGAGCAGTTGTGGATAGTTTGTGTCAAATGAACTCAGTGGGAGATTTTATGTTGTTGTTACTGCTGTTACTTAGAGAGGATTGCAAACTCTTGCCACATTTTTTATTGCACACGGCATTTACTGTCGCGGAGTTCTTGTCTTAGTATTTTTTCTTTTTACAGGCTTGCTTGGCAAATGTTTCATGCCTAAGTATCTTTAATACCAAATCCTTGTGAGATACTAGTTTAGAGGGCATTATTATTCTGCCTGTAAGCCTTGCACCCTGCTGAGAAATTGCGAGAGTTACATTTATAAGTCAAAGAGGATTGTCAGAAACAAGTGGTGCTGACAAACCCAATGCGTTTTGTGCTTTARCATTTGTTTTCTGTGAGTAATTTGTAGGTATAAAAGTAACATTTGAGTAAATTTAGTGATAGGAAGTGTTACACGGGACCTGTGTRGGTCTGCCAAGAAAAATAAACATGAATGTGATGAAGTGTGTGACGGTGGTGTTARCAGAGCTGTAGAGGCTCTTGGAGGGACGCTAAACAAGCATCATTGGGATCATAAACATGCTGACCGGGTGGAGGCTAAGGAGCTGGGCTTCTGAAACAGAGGTTCTCTTAATCCACCACAACCTTTCATTTTACTGTTCATAAAGGAGTTTTACAACATTGTTATTTTTATCAGTTCTGAATCTGTCAAAATTGGAGGACTAGATTAACTGGCTGTAACACCTGATGTGTTTAATCCAAGATCTTTGTGTTGCCCCATTGTGCCCAAACTGTCACTAGAGGTTTCATGATTGCTCTGCTGACATTTTTTAAACATCTAAGACTTCAGTAAGGAGGAAATTAAATTTCTCTGCGTTGACATCTCCTTGTGTAATTGGATGTAGTGTTGTGGTAGTAAGGAGGGTTTTGTCATTAAGACACCGATCTGACATTGGGAAATATGAATCCTCTCCATGGCTGTCCTGCAAACCACTTTTATGACTGTGATGCCATGTAGTTTGTCTCTGTCTATTGTTTGTCTGCAAAATGGGACAGTAACATTTTTCCCTCTCATCATATTAGTCTAAATAATTTGAGCTAGTTGTAGTAAGCTTCTGTTATGTATAGAGGTTGTGCTAAGCACTGTCTTATAGTCCTGAGTATTGAATTTATCCTTTTGAAAGTAAAGTGAGAGTGAGTGCCAGGCATGAAAAATGAACTACTCTRAGCTTTTGCTTTTAGTAATCAAAATGATGAAGCTCAACATATTCCTATGAACRTCTCTGTGTAAGTGCTCACAGCAAATATATTCCAGTGGGCAAATCCAAAACACACAGAGACTGACCCATAGGTTTTTGAAGTGATAAAGATCTGAAATCTAGATTTGAACACTGTATTATCTGTCACCATGGAGGGTAAGGGAGTTGTGTGTGCAGAGCTAAAGTCRTGAATTTGATCCGGAACTTTCTTCTATATTCTGTAAATGCAGTAATTTCTCTTAAGGCATATTATTCTGTATGACTTCTTCCACTTTGTGAGTGCACACACTTTTTATCATGACTGTTACACAGTTTATGAAAAATGGCAAGCTTTGGAGCTATTTAAATTCTAGAGCAATTATTTTCTATATCAGAGTTTGACATTTTAAAATGCTAAGCACATGTTTAAATGACACAGTTCGATACTTTCACGTTTATTTGTTCTCATCTGGTCAGAATATAGTGTGGGCATATCTTGCAATTACCCAGATTATAGAATATATTTAGTAGTGTTTTAGTATATTAAGTAGTTTGATTAATTAATGCAAAGTGATACTGAGAGGCAAATGAAGAAAATGCCAGGATAAATAAAGCAGATTTTAAACTTGTTCTTTAGCTGTTTTTAAAATAGGACAAAGTTAGTAGTCTTACTTTTAGTCATCTGCTGTTGCTACTGTGTACAAATGATATTACATGAACAGAGGGCTACGTGATCAAATTTTAATAATAGCAAGAATCTATTATCTTGTAACTTGATGATTTTTTAAACAATGCAAATTTTAGAACCATTATTTTTAAATTATAAATATAAAGGTAGTTGCCACATGTATTTCTCCTATTTAATTTAACTGTGGTTGCTCTATTAATCTTTGTTTCGAACATTAAATGCCTTCCTCATGGCAGCTGTCCATTCACTAGTACCATGACTCCTGGCATGTTRAGTTCAAAGTGGAATGTCTTGGAGAATGCAGATAATATATTTAGTTCCTGTCACCAGACAGCACAAGGCACCAGTGCGTCTCGTTCTCAGAAGAGAAAGCCAGATACTTTCTCTGCAATGTTCCCCTTCAGTTAATATCATTTGGGCGGTTTTTTTTAGCAGAAGTGGTAATCAACTCCATCAGCGTGATTTTTTTTTTCTGTAATCTTTGGTGTTATGAATACCTGGAAGAAAGTTTTAAACAAAATAATTTTAAAACCAATGTCAGATAGAATATGTAGGAGATTATATGAGATTTTTTTCCCAATGCTTAAATATGGCTGTGACAAAAAATAAGCTGGGACTGGAGTAGATGCAGGAGAACTCTGGATCTGAATGATCAGAAGCAAGCCATTTAAAAACAAATTATAGAAGCTTATAGAAGAGAAAACTTTCCCAAGAGCATATTGAAAGGCTTAATCCATATTTCTAGAAAATTGCAGCTGTCAGGCTTTCTTTTATTACCCTAGCAAAATGCTGTGTCAGGTGTTACAAAGAAGTTTGGCCACGCATTTAGAAAATTAATAGCTTCCTTACATCAGATGTGTTAAATAGAAACATGTCTGGTTGCACAGCCAATTGTCATATTTTGATGTTCCTACTGAAAGTTATTTCTTTTACTGTATAATTATGTTCAATACTTAAGCTAGGAGGAAAGACTCATCTTCATGCATGTAAAAAACATTTATAGGATGAGACCAATGGTTGCTATGCCAGTCTTGCTGCATATAGTGTCAGGTGCTCCTGAGAGCGTGCTATTCAATCATGGGGGATTCCAGTGTGGAACAATAAAGAATTTCCCACAAGGAGAAAATTGGTTTTGACAAATTCATATGTATCCCCAATAAACTGTGTTCRGTTTGTCCAAAGAAGAAATTGACAGACAGTAGAAGTGTCTTACACTGATACCGAGTTTCAGTAAGTTCCACTTTGTCCTAATCGGCTTTCCGTCTTTCCAGTGCTTTCATCCAGTGATAGATTACTACTTGCATTAACAGCTTAAACCTCAGGTTTCATGAGTTTTATTGTTTCTTCAATCCATGTTATGATTAGCATATTGAAAACTGCACTACTCTAATGGTGAATTTTTTTCTTCTTGTGTGTAATTTCCCATGTTGAACCTGGTGTTTATTGTCTCTTACCCTCTCACTGCACACCTCCAAGGAGAATCAGGCTTCATCTTCTCCTTATCTTCCTAAAAGGAAGATGTAAAGAGCAGTAAGACTTCCTAATAGCCCTCTCTTCTTCAGGCTGATCAAAACCAGTTCCCTCAGCCTATCCTCAGATGGAATGTTCCCTCTAATATTGATAGACTCCTGTCAGGCCCTTTCTGGGGAGGCCAAAACTAGACATAGTAATTTAGATGCAGTCTCTTGAGTGCCAAATAGAAGGGGGGAAAAGGTTCTCTGATTTGCTGCTTGCACTTTTGCTAATACAGTCCCATATTCTTCGGCTTTCTTCACTTCTCATAGCTCATGTTCAAATGCTCTCTCATCCTTTTCTGTAAATCTGCACCCAATCAGCTCCCAGCCTGCACTGTTGCATGGGGATATTCTGTCCKGGCACAGGACTGGGCATTTCCCTTTGTTGAATTCCACAGGTTTCCTACAGACCCACATCTCTAGCCTATCAACATCCCTCCGATGAACTGCAGGCCTGCCCTACCAGTCTGGGAGGGCAGGGTTGCAAGCTTGCAAACTTTGCAGTCTACAAACTTGTTGAGAGTACACACTCTCCCTGTTTGTTTGTAAAGGTACCAAACAGTATGGGCTGTATTATCAATACCTGGTAAGATGACATTGGCAACTGCCTGCCAGAGGGCCTTTGCATTGCTGATCACAAACCTTCAAGCCCAAGGTTCAGCCGATTCTTCACCTGCCTTATCTTCTATGTATTTGTCTGAAAGGATGCTGTGGGAGGCTTGCAGGCTCTTGTCGACAGAGCCAGTCATTTCATCTTAAAGCAATCAGGCCAGTTAAGCACAAATTGTCCTTGTTAGATCTGTGCTGGCTATTCCTTACTATCTTCTTGTCCATCATGTGCCTGGAAATGGCTTCTGAAAGGATTTATTCCATAATCTTCCTGGAGACTGAGGCTGGGCTGACTGTGTTTTCCCAGAGTCTTCTTGTTCTTCTTGATGATGATATGGCATTGCTTTTTTACAGTCTCCAGGAGTCTCCTCTAATCATTGTGGCCTCTCAAAGATGCTCAGTGTTGCTGCTTTTCTACCTTTATCCTTACACACTCATGCCATATCTCTATACTCCTTATGAGTAGCCTGTCCCTGCCTCCACCCTCTATGTTCTTCATTTTTTTGGTTAAGCTGAATCAGGAGTGTCTTTTTCATCCATGCTGGCCTTCTGCCTTTCCTGCTTAGATTCCTACGTGTTGGAAAGGACAATGCTTTGGGGAGGTTGTTGTTGAGGGTGAACCAACTTTCCTGGGCTCCTCTACTCCCACAGGGTCCTGCCAGCAGGTCCCACCTGCTCTTCCGAGTGATCAGATGTGGATAGATGAAGGAGTAGGGCTGTGCTGTGTTTCTGATCTCGTCCATCACTGTGCAGTACCCATTGCTAGCTCTGCCAAACCTGCGCTGCATTCACACCAGGATGCTCCCTATGGCAGCCTCCTCCCTGCCCTGCTAATGGATTTGAGACATACTGCTTTCTCCCAAGATGAAAACAATTTTTCAAGGCCACTCTTATCCGTAAGCTTCAAAGGAAATAGCTTTAAATAAGCAGGCATTTGCCTAGAAATTGGCAATAATTATCACTGGCTGCCCATTTAAGCAAAAAAGAAATCAAACAGTAAAACATGAGTGCAGATTGTGGATGTAAACCATGGCTGGTTAGGTTAGGAAATTGATCTAAGTGTGCTCTTTTCTTTTTTTTTCCCCCTTTACAGAAGATTGCAAAGTAATTATTGTATTTTGAATGACTATTGTTCCTGTGTGGTGCTTATGGCATAAACACAGCCCTTGACTTCTGAGAGCATGATAGAATTTTATCAATTCCTGAGGGAAGTTCTCGCTTTTGAATGACCAGCAATTTTCTGTCAGTTTATCTAATTGATAATGTTTATGCCTGTACAGTGTACATAGCAGAAAACTGCTTTTGTGGCAACTTCTAAGAGCTGAAACTAGGCTACAAAATTTGATAACCGCAAAAACTATTTAATGTAGCTAAATGCCAGGGCCCAAATATTTTCCCATTATGTAATGCACAAAACAAGTTCAATACCCACAACATTAAAACAATGCTTTTCCCTACTTCCTGGGGTGCTTCCAGTTCCCTGCCTTTTATCTGGAGGATTTTTATAAGTACTCCATTTGTTGCTCTTGTCTGCAGGGAAAAACAATAATCACTAAATTAATATATTTCCTAATACAGTGACAAAAAGCAGTAACTCTTTAGTAACTGTCAGTGCAATTACCTTTGCTCACATGGCGAGATAAGTTATGATGAAGAGTACGATACTGAGTTCATGACTGAGACATGAAGAAGCTGAACATTGCAAAGACTGAGTTACATAGATACAGGTGATAAAATATTTGCAGTTTCTCTGCCTTTTCCACCTTATCCAGTTTATGCTGCTGAATGCTAAAAGTAACAGTTAATTCTGAAATTGTTAAGGAGACTTCTAGAGCAACTACCAAAAACTAGTTTAAATCCTATAGTCCCTTCCAGCTTGCAGTCAGGTTTCTGGCAGGTAAACTGTTGCCCTGTTGACCTTAAGCCTGGAGATATCCTTAACACAAAATGCTATTTGTGTTAAATTATGAAATCTTAGTTTGATAGAGTAGCTTGCATTCTGTAGGGACTAAACTGGGTCCATCACGGATACTTCCCTTAAGGCCTTACATTTGCTGAACCTAGATGTAAGGTWTCAAATCAACTTTATTTTCTAAAATATGCAAAACTAATAATGATAATAGTAGTAGGCCTGAAGTTTCATCTGTCCTCGGTCCCTTAGGGGTAAGAATTAGACTTACTCAATGGTTTCTGGAATAGCTGTGGTAGTTGAAACTCCATCAAGCAACTCGAAGACCATAATAAATAAGCAGGTTTGAAAAGACTACTTAAGATACAAAAGGGTGTTACTCATGGCCTTTTTGAAATAATATTATGCCAAAAACTTTTTTGCATCCCTTACAGTTCAGTTTCTCGTTAATAAGATTCATACAAGTATTCACAAAGAGGAAAATGAGGCACGTAGTTGAATATTAATGCAGTTGTTTTCAGCTGTGATGAAGCTGTAGTTCAGTAGTATCTTTGATGAAGTGGTTGATTTTAAACTTTTAGTTCCAGTGACTTGCCTTTTTCTGTAAAACACACCTGAGTAAAACAAATATTTTGGTACATAAATACACAATCATGTTATATAAATAAATATGTAAATATGTTATCTATTTTAGGTAAACTGGGAAGATGTTTAGAAAGCTTCTCAGTAGTACTGTAAGTATAACTATCATCAGTAGAGAATGGATCTCAAGTTTRCATAAAAGAAAAATGATGTATTAAAGCAAATTTTGTTCTAAAAGATAATTGAATTTTTCAAGTATTTATCCTGAATGCCTTGCTTTAATTCCTTCTGTATTATCTTTTAATCTTAGCAGAAGCAAAGTGTTGCAATCACAAAAAACCTCAAAGTTAGTACATTGAACCACCCTGAAGGAGACTTGTAAAAGGGACTTTTATACTTAACTTTCCTGGGTATCTGATTGAAAAAAAATTATCGAGGAAACTCTGTTAGTGCCAAGATTCATTTTTAAGGTAGCTGACATTTCTGAACCCCAGCCAAGGTGAAGATTAGGGAGATCGTTTGTCATGCTGTTTGATTTTGCTTGATTTTTGATTGTGAGCTTTCAAGTTACGCAGGGAAGATCTCCAGTATGAACCAAGGGTAAGTGAAAAATTTCAGTGTTGCTACAATTAATCCTATGAACAAACAGTGCTTTTGCAGACTTTCTGTTTCTGTATTTACGACCTATTATTAGTTTGTCATAATTCAAACAGCATACATGTAGTTCAGTGTGGTGTCTAAGGCCCTAAACACAGACTATGTATTCCTAGGTGAATGAAGAAATACATAATTAGTTTTAATGATTGGAGCCCAATGCAAATATCATGAGACAAACTATGAGTGTGTTGAAATCAGCAAGAGGATTACCATTGATTTCAGAGGGACCGGCCTCCCAATTTTTTCGCAAGTGTCATTTTTGCTTACTTGAGATAGTTCCATAGCCCAAATTCCTCTCTTTATATATACAGCAGTTTCTACCAGTTGATAATTAGTTTGTAGTCAATTAGTCTGTTAGTCTGTTGTGCATTTCAAAAACCATTATTTTGAATTCTGTCAGATTGAAAGTAGACCTTTGGTGAAATTTATGAAGCTCAGTTTTCAGTAGCTGTCTCCTGCATGGATTTCCTATTATCTAAAATCTGACTGAGGTTATGAGGCAGACTTTCCATTTATGGGGAAGGATCTCTCTTCTGCCTAGGCTTCTCTATCCCCTAGCACTGTAGAAGCTGCCCTCTGTCTATTACATTCAAATGTTACCAAGCAAAGAATGACAAACCCACGGCCTGCATGACAGTAAAATTACTTGGTGGTTTTTCTTTTTATGCGAAGTTGGATTTTTGTTTGCTGTGGAATTGAAAAAAAGGTCAAAATGAAAAAACAAAGTAAGTTTTAACATATAACCTTTAACCTTTCTCTCATGTAAATATAAAATATAAATAATAGGTATGTCAAAGTAAACCTTTAAGCATCATCCTGTGTTGAAAATACAACTTTGAGTAAAAGAAATTAGATGTCAAGTAGCATTCCATGGGATCTTTTCAAAATTCAGATCACATGTATATTAAAAGGAAATTCCAGATCTTTTACGCAGTCTGGTTATGAAATTGATAACTTGGATAACACATCTTGGGAAAGCAACTGCAAGTTATTTAAGATCCCAGAAGAAGTATGATGGGGAGAGTGGAGAAGGAAAGTGTAACCTCCACTGCGTGACTTTTGTGTCCTACATGTTTTGGTGGAAACTTGCGTTGTACTTCCGTGGGTACCACAGCAGGCCCTGGAAGTGAATTACCCATGTAATAGCCAGCATTAATAGTAAGAAAGAAATTTCTTGATGTCTACTCCCTGAAAAGTGATTAATAGCAAGACTACTCATAATTAAGAAAAAAAATTAAATGAAGAACAGGTCCTGGCCAACACAAAAGTGATGCAGAACCATAAAAATTTTGATATATTTTAATATTTATTTCCCTTTTTGTTATACTAAACAGTGCTAATAGACCAACATACTTCTAAAATTTATCTGCAACTGTAAGTCTTAGTTAAAACTGATTACACCTTATCCAGATGTTTGTGGGCCATATTCTTGCCTGCAAGGTTCCATGTTTCATTAAGTACATCCCTGAAAATTAACATACGACATGATTGATTTTTTTTGGTAGGATTTGCTTTTGCTTTATAAACACTCTGTGTGTATGTAGATAACAATGCAATGCCTATGGGATTTAGATGAATGTGCCTGGAAGACAGTTTTAACCATCCTCTTTCAAATGAACCAGAGGGGACAGGCTGACTGTCTTGAGGAACAGAAAATGTTTCTATGTCTAGTCAAGACATAGAAATTTAGAGGGATCAGTGACCTAATTAAAGAACATGAATTCTTCTAGTGTTGATGCCTAAAGTTCAAATGTTCTTTTTATACAGGAAACTCGCCTGCCTGGCTGCTACACAAATATTAAAACAACTCTGTGTGAGACCAGGTTTTTTGAGCATCTGGTCTGCAGCACCATGAGACAGTAGCTAAATCTTTGCTATGCAAGACCTCCTTGTCAATCTTGAGCCTAAACATAGTAACCAGTGTAATAGGATGTTTATTAGGGGAAACAAATAATTCATGTCTTGAGATAAGCTCCTAACAGAGTCCACATTCCTTCTGCAAGTTGCTCTAAAATGACTACTGTATTTTCTTCCTAACTATATTCCTTTCAGGAAGAGACTCGGCATGCCTGCTAAAGTCATTTGTAGCCTTGTCTTCCATATAAATGAATGTCAAGGTTGAATAAGATAACTAATGAGTTGGACGACTTCATACTTGAACACCAGAAGAGATGTAGCTCCAAGTTTCCTTCCTCTAATCCTTGGTGGCTTGCTCTTATTCTCATAACTTTTTCTCCCAACAAACTTCTCACTGTGTGTTTCTGGAAAAAAATACCTTATCTAGGGCTTATTCAAATCACATCTACATCATAACCACATTCACCTTGGGACAAAAGCCCTTGCAAGACAGGAGTAAAATATGGAAACAGGGGTTTCCAACTGTTCTAAATCTTTACATTTTTATAACTAAATATTTAAGTGTCCGAAATCTAACTAATAAATTGAAAGCCTTCAAAATCACAACCAGGAGGTATGCTGTACCTTATAGCACATGTTTTAAAAAGGAAATGACTGAATAAATTAAAACATGGGAAGACAATCTGAGTTACATAATAGCTATATGTATTAAATCATTCAGGAGAAGTTGCAGCTGAACTAACACTCTGTAAAAATGAACTCTCTGTGGTAGACTCTTCACTCACTGAACTTATTTAAAATGTAACAGAGATGAGAGAATGGTTGTACAAAATGGAAAATTGCTGCCATGGAAGAGATATGTTCAGATTTATTCCTTCCAGAGGAGAAGATGATGATTCAGTTACATACAAGGGAGAAGCAATTAACTGTATCTTTCAGTTTGAATCTGATGCTTATTTGAAATTACATTTAACCCCTAACCAATTCTGTCCCTCTTATCTAAATGCTCATCTATAAAAGGAAGAAAGCATGATCTATTCATAGAGAAGACATTGTGGATGTAATTAGAAATTGTTTACAGTCTGCATAAATGCCAGGTCTAAATGCTTTCCCCATAAATGCTCATTTAAGCATCCCATTGATCATTTTTTTTCTCAAAATGTTTAATCATGTTTTCACTTCAAGTACATGACATAACTACAGCCCAACTGAAATTAAAGTCTTAATAGCCTAATATGCAGTCCCTTACTGGGGCCCCCTTACAGACCAACCAGCCTTATGAATTCAGATCTTACTGTTTTATCTAAATTAGGAGCCAATGAGCTGGAACACATAATTTAATTTTGTGATGCACTGAAAGTATTTCAGTAAGTAGTCATACCAGACTGCTACGACACTCAGTCTCGGAAGGGCATTTTACAGGTTGTCTGTATGGTAGATTTTAAAGGACAAAAGTTATCTCTTATCAGAAAATGTTGAAACATTTTTCATCTGGCAGAAGGGTACCTTTATTGTTTTTTAAGTAACTTAGTTTGAAAACTACTTTGCCATGTATCAGGGCAAAACACTCCAATTAGTGCATGGGGAATGAGCTCTTTTCCTTTCTTCTCTTCCTTTTTTCAAAAAGGATACTTGTCAGAGCTACCTTCTAGTAATCTTCCTTTTGTAGCTGCTACAAAAATATTAGCTTTTATTTTGTCAGAGAAAGAAACATAAACCATTTATCCAATTCCCTATATTCATATGCTAAAAGCATTAGTATTTCATTGTTGCACTAGAATTTACAAGTTCAAGGGATTGTCCCCCCATGCATCCTGGAAAAATGAGTTCCCTTACCAAGATGGATGCAATTGGTAATTCTATAATGTATAAAACTTTTGCTACAAAAATTACTTTAACTGATTCTACTTATTTAGATGAAATGCACAGAAAACRGTAATATTAATTGGAAGGAACCCATTGCGTTTCCTGTCTTGCTTTCTAATCAGTAATTTAAATAAAATCAGAGATATTTTGCTGAGATTTCAGGGAAGGGCTTTACTGTGTGAGATGTCTTCAGTGGTTGCTCTGTGTCTTCCTGACTGTATGCTGCATCTAGGGCAATGTCAGTGAAGGAAGAGAGCACAAATTCAGTGTGTCCTGTATTTCCTGATGTCTTTGAGGAAGCAACCAAGTGGAATCCATTGCAGTTAGGCTCCTGAGAATGTAGAATTGGCTGAACTGTGAATACTTAAGTTCATTTCATTCAACAGGGCTCCAAATTTTAAACCAGATGTGGACAGACTTCTTCACTGTAGGAGCCCCATCCTAAAATCCCTGGGGATAAAAAGCTGCCTGGTCTCCGTTGCACGCTTAGGAGAATCAGAGAGAGAAGGAGTGTGATTTCGCAGTAAGAACTGAAAGAAGAGTCCCTGTGCTCATAGGGTTGACTTGCTTTGCTTCTGAGTCCCAAAGCAGCTGAGGGATGTCACCTTTAGCAAGCTGGACTCTGCTGGCAATATGGATTACCTGGCAGCCCAACTAAAACCTTGCTGCTTGCCTTTCTATTTAGCTTGACTGTAGGGAAATCCCTTTGAACATCCACTTCTGTCTAGCACCACATCTTGGCCAGCCTTATCTGATTGCTTTAAGAATCTGAGTCAGCTTAAGCATTAACCTCAGGAGTAAATGGTCTCATTATAATCAGTGCAGCTACCAACAGGCTAAACTTATGGTTTGTGATTTAGGACCCTCCATTAAGGGATGAATAGAGTGGATTCTAGTGGTTCCATATGTCCATTCATTTTTTATTTATTGAAGGGTACTGCACCAGCCACAGTTCAAACCAAGTGGCTTTACAACACATTATTATAATCTATTTGAGCTAGGAACATACAGTATGTTGTGGGGTTAGACACAAGCCTTGTTCATTTGAAAAGATACAGCTCATGTGGGAGTGAAGTGAAAACATGTTTATTGAATTTAGAACTCCTCTATGTTCCATTCAAGGATTGAAGACTATTTATTTTGCTAACTTTTTGTGAGTTTATTCTACTAAAATCAGTGCTTGAAACTGGAATTTACTATTTTTAGAGTTACAGAAGACTTTTCTTTAGACACGCTTATCAGGAATGGGACTACTCTGTTATACAAAAATCCAAGGTGGATAAAGTCCATCCTTGGCTGATACAGTAGTTTAAATGGTAATACTAAAAATCATACAAGACAATTCCTAGTCTTGTTACCAATACTTGCTTTACCATTTATCTACAAAGAACATTTCATATACATATTTGTATATATGTATATACATATATGTATGTATTTGAGGCCCATTTGAGACTAATTATCGTTGATCTGCAAATAAGAAYAAAATAACCCTTTTAAAACTTTTAATGGACTTTTTTTTACTACATTACATATCACCATAACATTTTAAATACACTGACTGTAAAATGAACGGTATTGATAGAAGCATGGATGAGAAATTCAACAGATTGTTTCATCTATCACCATCTCTGAAGCAGAATCAAACACCGTAATTACCATTGTACCACTGGACACTTATCTAACATGACGGTGGAGTTTGCTCCATTCCCATTTCACAGAGAGTAATTCACTGCCCTTTGTGGGAGACTTTTAGGAACCAGTAATGATATAAATCACATTCTTCTTCTCAACCTCAGTCTCCTTTCTAGATCCACCAACCCTAGATCCACCAAGCTCAGTTCTTTGAGTGATTTCTGATAGCTCGTATTTCCTCAGCTTGATTGTCTGTGCTGCTCTTTGCAAGGTTCTCCTGCTGGGGAGGATTACTTTGCATGTCACAACAGGATAAACACTTTTTTTACGCATATTGCTTAGACTTGACTTGTGATCTGCTCCAAAACCATTTCTCCATAGCTGCAACTTATCCAGTGGTTGCTTTCTCATATCTGTGCAGCTGCTCTTTTAGATGTTGTAGTTGTTTTACGTATTAAGTATAATTTTAGTTGATGATAATTAGAAGAAATTAAAAATAAAGGCTCAATTTTCTGACCTGACATTTAGGGGATTCTAAAAATTTTCTGTGAGAATCTTGAATTTCAACTTTTGTGATTATTTCACTTGATTTTTGTATTTTATCACTGTTGTTGAAATAAATGTTCAGTACAGTAGAGCTATATGACACCTAGAAAGAAATCATTGAGTCTGCATTTGAAATGGTTAAAACTTATCTACTTTTTTCAGGGCCCTGTAACTATAATATTACCAGTCCCTTTTTACTGAATTTTTTTAGTGGAAGAATTGAAAGGACATTTATTTTTGCTGATAATTTCTATTATTTATTTATTTATTTATTTATTTTGTCATCAGCTCAGGCATAAACTTTTGGTATTGATTATGTTCCATATCATGGCTTTCTTAGACCATGTTCTTGCAGGCGTGCATTTGCATGTAACTAATGGGGTTGAAGTTGAGGTAGCGTACATTTTAAACACGTGTTTGCATCTTTTGAGTACTGAACCTTTACTTTGAGGTCTCCAGGGAAGCAAACCAGTCTGCTTTCCTCCCTGGAGAGTCTCATGCATTATAACAACAACAAATAATATGAGTAATGGGTATATTTTCTTATTCCAGCATACTATTCAAGTGCCTGCAGATTTCTTTGGCAAATACTTTTGTTGTCTGATGACCTTTCCATCATTACTATGAATTTCCCTTCAAGGCAGACATTTTTCAATCAACAGTAATTTGCATATAATTTATCAAGAGAAAAGAAAAGCAAAATAATTTTATTTAAAGATTTCCCTTTGTTTTAAGTGTCATTAGCAGTTCTGACTAATCAGATTTTTACAATCTCATCAGGCGCTTTTAGAAAATCTCTATGAACTCATCTAGAGGATGCATTTATTCCTWAGTGTCCTGTATTGCATTACAGCACAGTAACAAGTCACCGACTGCTACAGATGTTTATGTGAAATGCAATTAACACTCTGCCAATTTAGTTTTTATAGGGACACAATCAATTTTTATTCATTTTAAAGCTGGAATGCTTTCTTTTATTGTGTGCTGCCTCTCTGCTGATTATATAGCTAAACAAATTATTCTTATGTTTGTAGTAAATGGGAATGTTTAGGCAGACAGTACTGTGCCATGGATCAYATATAAGATAGGAATGAAATATTTGGATTATGTAGAGTTTTTAGGAACTAAGAGCTAGTTTAAATACATTTAAGTTATCTTTATTATTTTAAAAAGTCACATAGAAATGTGATTGCTGGTATTTAGAGACAGTTATTTAATCACAATCTTGGTTCTCTGATGTGCTTAGTGTCCACAGCTACCGTGGCTTTCATTATTAGGGAAATAGAAAACTCAGTTTGTTCAGGGGCTCCTTTARTAATGACATTTTCTCAGGTATTTGACTTAGTTAAAGTATTTGCAGCKAACAATGGTAAATTATTATACAATAATCTTTGCTGCATAAAGGGACCCAAAGTAAGTGGTACATTCAGGAAACCTGGGGATATTGTTGCAGGTTAGGGCTTTCAAACAGTTGYGAAGAATGGGGTTTTCTGGATGGTCCCTGTTGGGTATATTTTTTGGATATTAAGGGTGATGTCAAGTCAATTAAACAGAAGTCAAAAAAGAAGACTGGAAGTGGCATGAATGTAAGCTATTAGGAAAGTTTTGCTTAGAATGAGTTATCTTCTGCACTTAGCAAAATTATTGATAAAATTGGCTTGTTCTCATGCAGAAGACATTTTTCCTAGGTGGTGGTTCCACCTGAAATAAATACCTCTTATCCTGGCTTTAGCGATCACATGCAGAATCTGTAAAAATCTGTAAATTCTTACTTTAGCCRCATGCCCATACTATTTCCTACCCCTTCCTTAACACATTTGTTTGCTTTTCTTCCTTGACTGTTGATCTGCTTTTAAGGAAGCTTTTCAAAGAGTTTCTCCCTGCCTGTCCTCAGTGTGTCGAGCCGTTTCTCCAGGCTGGCCAGGGAGATGCTGGCAGGTGGCTGCCCACAGGCCACCCTGCAGGCGGCTTCTGCTCCAGAAGGCAGTGGTTGATCCCCTGGGCATCCCCGCTGTGGCTTACTCCAGCAAGCAGTCTCAGCACCATCCTGCTGCCAGTCCTGATGTCTCTTCCTGAGGGGATCCTCCTGATCACTCTTCTTCCTCATGGTCGGTTCCAGTGTTCATTCCCGCGGTGTTCCCGCCTCTTGTTCTTTCATCCTCCAACCCCAGGTCCTCCATTGCCCCTTACAGCCCTGCATCCCCAGCTCCTGTCCTCACTAATCCTTAACTTTCTTCCTTCTTCTGCCCACTGGTCTGCCTATTCTTCATGCTTTCCTCAGCAACAGAGCTCATTTTCTCTCTCAGCTACTCTGCTTTCCCTGCATACTTTTCTTTCCTTCTTTCTCTGTCCTTTGTAAACACAAGACAGAGAATGAGGGGAAGGAAAAGATCATTAAAAAGAAGATAAAACCCATTCCTGACCTAATTTTATGGGACAGCCCTCAGAATTCCTCAAAGCATGCCAAGTGTGAACAGATTGGTCCATAGGACTGACTTGCTAAAATGTAGTATGTTGTTAAGTCTTTACCATTAGCTGCAGTTTTCCAAGGTTAACTATTTTTTATGAGATTCATAGTAGAGTTAATAATTGCTGCCCTGAAATTAATTTCATATTCCTAATGTACTGCTCAACCTAAAAAAATGATAATTATTTTGAATACAGGTGGAATTGCTTTCTTTTTTGTGATTCTAGAAACRGCTGAACACTTTTGCTTGACATTTTATATCAATCAGCTTGATGTTGGGAAGCTGTAAATTTGTTGTGGAACTTTTTCACCTAGTGGTTAAAACACRTGTACACTTAAGCTTTCTAGGCTTCTGCCAGCCAGGCTGGGAAGTAAGTTGAAAAGCCATTTCTCCTGCAACTGCCTTGCTACCCTTTCCCTGTCAGGCTGCAAGGCTTGTAAGTGCTTTTATAGTCCCGGTCACTCAGAGAATGCTTTTATCGTGCCTACTGGCAGAACCACCTTTGTGTAACCTGTGTAACTAATAAAATACCTTTAATTGCAGAGAGCACAGTAAGCATGTGCGTCCTATGTGTCTTTAAAGCCCACATTTAAATCTCATGAATTTTTGCTCTGTGTTTCAGAGAGGTTTCAGTCTAACTCCAGATGTATGGGTGCTTGGAGGCAGTCKTGTCTTTTTATTTGCCTGTCAAGTGTCATGAATCCTTGTAGTTTTGTTAACTATACCAATGTTAATTGACTTTGGATGCAGTAGCAGTATATTGCTGAATTTTCTTGGTCTCAAGCACTGAGACAGAAATTTAGCTTAAAGCACGGAAGTAGCTTCCTTAAATTTAAACTGGGACTATAAATAATGCATATTCTTTTGTGTAATTAAATAATTGATATTTCCCCTCACATTTAGTTACAAACTACTAAAGTTAAATTTTTGAAGCTAGGATTTCTATAAAATGCGTCTTATAACTTTATGGAGGACCACAACACAAATCTAAAGAAAGTATTTACAGTTTATATTAAACCCCTTTACTTTAGATTGATCATGTAAGGATGTTCATGTGTTAAGAGAAAATGTACAAAGGTTTTGTTTTCTTTTTCCTACGTTTTTCACCTGATCTGGCTTTCTGTGATGAGTAACAAAGTATTAGCACCTTTGGTGCTGATACTAATAACTCTCAATGCAGAGTTTTCCGATGCCTCCCTGCAGACAGCATGAAGGCTTCTTGTTTCACTTCTTAAAATTTATTAGTATTCAAGTTCAGTGAAGCCTAGATGAATAATTGCAGAAAATAAACACCCCTAGGAAGTATGAACCAGGTGAGCTGTGGAAGCTGCTCTAACAGTGAAATCAGATGAGATCTACATTTGGTTCTTTCATGTTTCTCCTGCAATTTTTTAAGGGAAATGATACAATGACAATGACCATTTTTAGTAGCACGCTGTAATTACCACAGAGCTAGAACACAAACTATTGTGAAGCAGGCAAAAAAACCAAAAAGGCTGAAAATGACSAACAAGGACACTTCAATGAACACTTCAATGCACCTCAAATGAAAACCAGATGTTCTTTGTTAACTTCAGCAGTAAGCCTTCTGTTCCGATTGAGGAAATTATACCTTCTTTTTTTTTGTATATTTAATAGATARTATGGCAGAGGTATGTTTCTGTACCTTTCTGAACCTTTATGGCATATTTAACATTGCTGATATAAATAACAACCCATGGTGCCGGAATTTTATCATTTGAACAGTAGAGTGCTTTATTTAAGAAAGCCCTGTAACACAATTTGCTTAGCAAATGGAAAATATTTCTGCAAAATCAGTCTTGAAAAAAACTACAAAAAAGGACTTTTTCCTTACCATTTCACTGCACCAGAAGGAATACTGCAAATAAAATGATGCTGTAAACGTATTTTCAGCATAGTTTTGATTTAATAGATCATAAAAACCATTTTTTAGCTATCCATTCTCCAAGTTCTAGTGGGACTGCCGAGGTCTGGCAAATCAACAGGAAACTAAAAATTCCTGGGAGAATTAATCACAAGTATTTATGTGCATGTGTGCATTTATATCAATATATACCTAGACATTCAGAAATATATAGCATTGCATATAATCTCTGGACTTTAAAAGCATATTGTCCTGTAGAACACCTACAGCTGCGAGGTCAGGTACTAGGTACTTCAGTTGCCCGTGTAAGCCTGCAGTTCTACTGCAAACACAAATTCAAGGACACTGCTGGAGCCTGACGATGGCAAATCTTCAGCCTTCAAGGAGAGGGTTTAACCAGAGATGTCCAGAACTGATTCTGGAAACCCATGGCATTCTATAGGTTCACCTTCTTATTTCTCCAGGTCATCAGGTTGTTCTGCAGCACATGGTGTGTGGCCAGCTGAATCCTTAGTAGGGAGTGAGGATCCTGTCCCTGCCCAGAGATAATTTTCCTGTACCATSTGTTCCCTTTCCCATCAGGAAAAGTGAAACTAGAAGCACAGAGAGGTCATGGTGAAATTGTCTGCTCTGTGTTTCATTACTTCTTGGACTGTGTTAGTAAAGTACAGGGTGGGCTGCTGTTTGTTTTAGCTGGAGGTGAGGAATGGGGAAGAATAGTCAGCTTCTTGTAGTCGCCCCTCTCCACTATGTCTGAACATAGTTTTAGGATTATGTATATTGTGCTATTTCATGAATTACTAATGTAATATGAATCATTACAATCTGCCAGTCAAGGCCTACTGAATGGAAATGTACTGTAACATGCCAAGATCTGTTGGGAGACAATTTAATTTATGGSTTATTGACTAAGATTTGTTACCATTTTCTTTTGAGCTTTTAATATATGSTAAGTAAGGCTTTATCAAGGCACTTGTTCTATAAGTGGTGTAGGAAATCTGAAAGACTAGCATGCAGTGGCTAATGCTAAGCARTATATTAGAGCTACATGTTCTTTCTTTGTGCATTAATTCTTCTGTAATTAATATTTAGTTATTTAGCCATGTATCTGTTTTAACAGTTAATAACTTAGGATGTTAGGATTATAGGAAAACTCAGTTTGGAAGGCAATCCAGGAGGTCCCTCATTCATCCTCCTGCTCAAAGCAAGATCATCCATAAAGCCAGACCAAGTGGCTCAGGGCTTTATCTAGTCCAATCTTGAAAAACCTCCAAGTTTTTAACCTCAAGGTGAAAAAGATTTTCCTATTATACACTCTAAAACTCTTGAGTTTCAGCTTGTGCCCACTGTCCCGAATCTCCCCACCAGGCATCAATCAATGTTAAGAGCCTGGCCCTTGTCTTCTTGATGACCTTCTTTTAGGTATAGGAAGGCTGCAATTAGGTTCCCCTTTACCTGCTAAACTTGGTAGAGTTTGTCTAATTTATTCCACCGGCCAAGCCACATATTATTTTGAGAAATAAAGACCAGGTTTCAGCTTTTAAACAACTCCCAACAGCTCTCTGTTGGGGTGTTTAGGTCCTCCAGATTTTTTGCCCTCTTCTKTGTTTGTTAGTACCACTCCCTTCTGTGCTGTACCAGTGTTGATCTGACATCAGTGAGTAGTTGTGAGCGTTGTGCCCAGAGGTTCAGTTTCGGGAGAACTAAAATGTTGGGAGGGATATTTAGGTTGTGGATACTCAGAGTTCTGTGTTGCATGCGTAAGTTTTGAGTGCCTCTTCACATGACAGGAGTAATCTGGTGTTTATATTAACCACACAAGCTTCCTCCAAAGGTCAGTGGATCTCTCCTCTCTCCTATTGTTTCCACTTAATCTATTCAGGAGGACATACCTTGGCATCCTTCTTGCTTTCTGCCCTTTTGCTGGGATGTTAAACTTTAAAATGAAAGTCAGATGTACAAAGCTACTGGGAACGAAAGTTTATCTTCAGAGAACTTCTGTTTTGCTGATCTTCACCAGATTATACCATTTAACCACTACTTAGTATTTCATAAAACTCGTAGGACATCTGCTCCTTGATTGCTATCTGGTTTGCTCTGCATTTCTTTAGCACAGTTAATTTTTAACATGAGGTGCCTCAAAAATATTCATACTATGAAAAGTGGTTCATCTGTTTTTATGACAATTTAATTTTTTTTTGCAAATGAATGAATCTCAGCTTTCTGAGGATGTATTTCAAAGTTGTCTTTAGCCGTCTTCATTACTTTGCATTCAAGAATGTTTTTTTCCTGTGTCTGGATTAAGACTGGACTTAGGGGAATAGGTGGGGACATTCCCATACATCCTCAAAGGGAATKAAAGGGTGTGTCTTATATTTGTTTCAAAGAAAAATGCTAAAATTGACAAAACGTAAGCATTTTATGTATCGATCCCATTTTTACATTTGCCATTTGAAAAAAGAGATCCTGTGTATGCCTAGAGAAAGAAGTGAAAATCTGTTACTTGCCAGCCAGCAGTTTAAGAATACAGAACTGACCTGTTCCAGCTGTGTTAACGAGTTTGCATTCAGCAGTTACAGCACACCAGAAATTACTTTGTGTAAGGTGTTGGAAAGACCAGATATTTTTGGAGCCTTGYTCATCTCTCACAACTTTAAGCTTGGCTCCAATGTTTTTGTCCTTACAGGGCAGCTGCAGACTTGTAGCTGGGTTGTGTGAAGCTGAGGCTTTCGTAAAGTCTTAATGAAATGTATCCAACAGATCACTTCCAGCACAAACTGTTGGCCCGAAACAAAGAATTCCTGGAGATTCTCTGATAGTTTTATGCTTGGTATCTAGATCTTTTTCCCCACAATATGTATTATTTCTACTGCAAAGACTCGGTTTACTTTGGTTAGATGTGGAGATAGAAAGCTTTTCCTTCTGATTTCTGTCTTTATGGAAATGAGCGGTAGTTGAGCATTTTGTTCTCATCTTTGGAAGACTTGTAGGAGGTTTAGTGCCACCTGAGACTGTGGAGAGATGTACTAGATGGAGGGACAGAAAAGCATGAGAAGGGAGCAGATCTCCAGGTCCTTCTGAATATCAAAAGTTATGATCATTTGGATTTGGTGATAGCTACTGATGAACAGGACCAGTGTATGGATAGATAGACAGTTTGCTCTTTGACCAGATTCGTTGACTTTTGCTTGATTGCATCCCTGCAGTGCCTTGGGAAGGGTTCATTTAGCAATGTGTAACCAGTCCAAGTTCTGCAGATTTTGACCAGTTCTACCAGAGAATCCCTYCCATGCTGCAAGCAGGAAAAATATTAGTGTTTTGGTTTCCTTCTATTTTAAGTAGATTTTTTTCTCCAGCATAACTGAAGTTTTGTTGTTCATTATGCCARCTACTATGTCTCATGGAGAACTGAGGTCATGGAAATTGGCTGGGGAAGGACTTCACAGCAGAAGGAAGGAGTCCAGAAATGGCAGTAAAACTGTGGTTTTTCATTTGGTTATTGAGGCCTATTAAATTTATGTTTAACTGAACAAACTTACAAGATATGGATTGGTATACTGAGGAAAAAAACCTCTGGGATCATTCCTATATTTCAAGTTGTTGCAATYGAAAGTGTAAATTTGTGTGACATTGCTTGGGTTTTTTTATAAAACTAGGCTAAAATATTGATTCATGGGACTCGTGGAAATAATAAAATATATACTTATTTGGGAAGTCATTCTCAGGTTTAATTTATATATTTTAAATAGGTCCTGCAAAATTTATCCCAATGTCATCATAAAAGAGATCCGCTTCTTCTTGAAGGGGTAGTACTACAGCAAAATTATGTTCACAGAGATAGATTTCAAAACAAATATTAAATAAATCAAATAAACCCCAAATGCACAACAGTTTAGGTACAGATGGAGTTTTAGAAATGAGTTTTGGTTTGCATTTGCCATATCCCATGTRTTTCTTCTGCTGCCTCCTAGTTCCAGTGCATTGAGGTTCAGTGATGCCTGCATGCAGTGGGCAGAGCTTCGTGAAGGCACTAACTGGTGCCAGGTGCCGACTCCTCAMGAGGAGATGCTGACGTGTAGAATCAGCAGCGAGGGAACAAGCTGCTGATGCAGCTCAGTTACAGTATTTCCATGCTGTGCTGTGGTGATTTGACTGTTCTGGAGTACACGGAGCCACTGTTGTGCCGCATGTGAATGTTAAATTTTGCAAGTACTGGAGTATAGCATGAAAACTCTGACTGCCAAAGTTTGGACATTTAGGTGGTTGACAGGCATTTTCTTAAAGAAAAGAAGCCATGAAAACAGAAATCTTACTTCTTAGGTAGATTCCCATCAAAATATCTCCATGTTACTGTCTTATTGGAGTCTTTTTTCCCTTTTATGACTTATTGGAATTTTGTCATACAGGCCTGGTAAGCAGGAGTAGATTTCTACAACGAGTAGAAATCACAGTTTGTAATTCAAATCTATGGTATGATCACTCTTGCAACATTGTGTATAGAAGTCTGCTGAGGCTTTGGGATAAGAAAACTAGCTCCTGGAGGTGGGGGGGAATGAATTTGGTATCTTAGTAAGAAAAATAAATAGAAGGTCCCACTTTTAAACAAACAAAATTCCTCTGCCCTGAACCCCTTAAAGTTTGGTTACCAGTCAGAGTATTTCAGCATTGAAGTTATGCTCCAATAAGACATTGTGGAAACGCAATCTGAAAAAGGAAAAAATAAATTACTTCTGTATTTGTCCTGTGTTTTATATAAAGCAGGGGAAGCCTCAATTTTATAATGCCTTGTGTGTTTTAGCTTGGTTTACTGGAGGTCTCCTTTACTGGAGATCTCCTTAGAGAAGACCAGAAGTGGATGGAGAGCTTCATTAGGTCTTGAGGGACAGAACAGATTACTGAATAATCGTCAGAGATCTTACTTCCCAGACATTTGAATTAAATAATCTGTAATGAAATGTACACAAATATTCTGAGAGATTTAAATAGATAACTGTGCCTTATTTATAGAAAAGAACATCTTAATTTCAGTGCACTGTCTCTGAAACTCGTTTCCTAGACACCAAGAATATTTAACTCTCATGGAAATCAGGCTGCTGAATTCGGGCACCCTGGTCAGAAAATATAGCCACTTTTATTTTCTCAAGACGTGTATCTTTTTGTTTGTTTGTTTATAAAGAAATAGATGGAAGAGGGTATCTTATAAATAACAAAAAATATTTCGTGATAATTTTTCTTAGGATCCTTTTGCAAATCTCCTCTAGGATGAAAACCATCAAGTTATTTATTTTTGTAAAAGCCAAAACATTAATCAGTCAGGCTATTAAACTGTAAGAATCTAAATATAACAGTTGAGAAGGGAAAAGGCACTACATCTCTCTAATGACTCGGGAATGATTCATTTGTGTTAGTGTAAAATTAAACACCTACTTTTTATACAAAGTGAGGAACTGTTTGTGTTTTCAATGCTGAAGGAGGTGCTAAACCAAATAACAGAGCAGCAGCAAGAAAGCCAAATGGCATTGTATTTGTTCAGCTTAAGAAGGGGGTGGTCAAAAAACATGAGTAACGATACTGAAAGCACTGAGACATATTTTTGTATGAGGTAACCAGTGAGTGTGGAAGTGTAAATCCCTCAGAGAACATATGTGAGACACAATGAGGTTTCTGCATTCTTCGTGTGAGTCACTGAGAAGGTGAACAAAAACCAGACAGATACAGTGTATTTGGATTTTTTAGGAAAGGTTTAGATTCTCAAAAGAAATAATTCAAGAAATGTGTTAATGCTAAACTTCCATGTGGATTGAAAAGTGCCTGGGAGAATAAAGAGCAAATAGAAGATTGGTATTCATTGTGCAAAACCTTCAGCATCTATAATAAAAGTACTTTGATAAATGTACTTATTAATCAACTAAAAATAGGATGAGTGGAGAGATGGCAAGTTTAAGACAAGATAATTTAGGTGAAGATTAGGAAAGGCTGAAGAACTCCTGTGGGACCTCATGTAACTGGCAAATATGATGCAAACTATTTGGTAGGACAATGCAAGCTGCTGTGGTCATAGCTCCTAGAGACATTTGAACATCATTTTGTGTAGCTCATTGCCACTTATGCTCACAGCACAGCACCAAACAAAAATTAAAATTGTTTCACTGATACTAGAAAATGTTTTCTTTGTTCAAGTAATAGGCCTGTGTTACCGATAGAAGAAAAATCACTTTGAAGGTTCAGAAAGATTTAGAAGGGTACTAACAAAGGTAAAACAGATAATAAGAGCAAAAAATAAAAATATTTTTTTATGTATGTTACTTAATCTTTATGCTTCAGATGGAAAAATCATGGGCAACTGTATCCCTCTGTTTTTCTAAAAGAGTGATTGTTATCTCTATGACAAAAATGTCTGGTACCATCAGACAAACTGCAAGCCTGCAGTGCTACTGCAGTCATTGTGTTCAAAGTCTACCAGTAAAGGCGAAAGTTTCTAAATGAGAATGCTTCTGTGTGTACAGGTCATTAAAAAGTGAGAGTTCAGATTGCAAACTCATCCATTTAGCTTTTGGATCTTTCACATTTATTGCATGCAAGATGACACTTCTGTCTCATCTGTAAAGATATAACCTTCACTATTCATATTAATTCATAACTGATCACCTGCAAATGAGCTAACTACTTAGACTTGTATGGTTTTAGTATCCTAGCCTAGCTAAGTGCTTCTGGAGACTTAGAGCTCAAAACTCAGCCCACTCAAAAAGCTTGTTAATGGGTCCCACGTGACACAGCTATCAATTTTTTAGTATCAGATATACATGCTGTATCCATTATAAGTTTCACTTAGGGGCAGGCTTGCCCTAACTGTACAGAAGCTTGTAAGGCTTTGCTCTTATTTTTGGTCTGAAAGAGAAAAAATTAACAATGCTAGGTGAGAGTGAAACTGCGTATTGCAAAAGGCAATGTTCACTGCGTGTCTGGCAGAGAGACAGCCTGATGCACTGCAGAGGCTTGCAAGATTCTCCCTCTGTTTTTAACATTTCCCAGGTTGTTTAAATGTGCATTGTAAGCAATGATAAAATGACAAGTTATCATTGATCTGTCCTTTCCTCCATCTCAGAGGGATTCATTAAATAATGCATGTACCCATGTGAATTACCCTTCTTCACTATACTATCCCCAGACCATTAGCCAAATATAGCAACAGCAGCATCTTTCAACCCCTAAGAACCCTTTGGCTTTCATTTAATTAAATTATCCCATTATGAAAACTCTTATAATGAGATTAAATTTAATTATTTATTAGACACTTATTTGCACTAGGGAACCTATCAATTATGCATGGTTGTGCTAAACATTTTTCAATCCATCACCTTTTCTTTTCATGGAAGGTGCAATTTATTAAGTGCAACTGAAGTACTGTAACAGAAGATCTCTACCAGAAATGTGCGTGCCATCCTAGTTCAATTAATTGCAAAAGTAATAGGAAAACAGAAATATGCAAATTTATTCTCTCTCCTTTTAAAATACAGAACACTGTCAGTATTGCATATTTTGCAATTATTTTGTGCATCTCATTTTTACATCCTACCTAATAAAGTTCATGGAGAGTCATTTTAAATCATGGTTTTGGTTGTATTTTTTGTGTTAATGGCTCCTAATTGCACAAAAATTCAGATGTAAAGCCTAATTAGAATAGTTCAAAGAAATGTTTGTAGCACACTGTGACTTGTTGTTAAGTACACACAATAATTTCTAATTTGTTTATAGAAGACACTAATGTTCTCGTAATAGGAATTAGTCAATCATAAAGATCAAATTTTAGGCAATTTGTTAAGTCATATAACCATAAAACATCATCAGTCACGTATCTTCTTGATAAGCCTTTGAATATGACGGCAAAAACTCTAAGCTACCAATAACTGTTTCAAGCAGAATGACATTTTCTGATGAATGTTAAGAAGAAGATATAAATGTCAATACAGCTCTGAGCTTTTCTTTTATAAGACCTTGTCAATATGTAATTAATTATTCAACTGCAGTTCTGTGTGGCTCAGGGCAGCATTTCAAAGAGCTTTCTTTCATAAATCGCAAAGTCATCATAAGATTGCTTGTACTTGATGCTTCTTTTTTCACATTTAGAAATTGTGTGTGTATAAAAGCTCATGGACACCTGCGAGGTGGCAGATGCAGTGCAATGATAAAGTGAGGTGCAAGAGGCTTTTTGGTAGCAGTAGTCTTTAGCATATGCTTTTAATATATTGCAAAATTCTGCCTTGCTTTAAAAGTGCTCGTGTTTCACGTTCAGATTTGAGTGGGGGTCAAACAGAAAGATTTATTTCCTTTTTTTCCTCACTTATGCATGTAAGAGGATGTTTGCTTCATTAACTTTGAAATTCACTGGCCAAATCGACTGCATATTTTAGAGGATTTAAGTAAATGTGCCCCAAAGTTCACACAAATTACTATAGAGCATTTCAGTCCTCATCTTGAAGGAATGAGACATGATGCATCTGTTAATAAAAACAAGAGTACTGCTTGTATTTGGCAAAACAGTCGTATTTTGTACTTAGGACTTTATCAATGTCACCTGTAGTTATTATTTGGTACTTTCTTCCTGAAAGTCAGGACAGTTAATTAAATCTCAGTGTACCCTAGTGGGTTTGATAGTATGGCTTTATTCCTGTGAGGGAGATTGCATTCATTAGGACAACTTTGCAGATGATATTCAGAATTTAAGTTTGCTTTTCAGTGTGCTGCTTTTGCCAGCCGAGAATTTAGTTCTTGTTTTCCAGAATAACCACCCATCTTCCACTTGGATAGATATGGTCATGTGTGAGATTAGTATGTAGTTACTCAGAAGTACTTTTCTTCTGTTGAAGTATCGAGATCATATATGAAGCAAGTGGTGGCACCTTAATTAGTAATTTTTGGTTTCTGACACTTTCTCTGCAGAATCAAACCTCTGAATGAAGCTTAAAAATAGCATCTAGAGGAAAACCTTTGCAACATTACAGTGCAATGAGATTACCATCTACAAACCCTTGAATAGTGAAAGGGTGAGTTACATCTACATCTTCTCAGCCTGAAAGCAGCACTTTAATATATTTTTCAGCAAGTTACAGCAAAAACTTCATTTTAACTTTGGCAAATATTGCTGTATTTTGCATTCTGAAACCTTGGTGCTGCAGTTAGCTGTGGAACAGCCCATCTTTGTCTGTTTTGGGGGCTGGTAAATTGGCAGTGGTTATTCTCATTTTTCCCATTGTGTAATCAATTGGCAGCTTTGAACTCTACTTTGAAATCTCCTTCAAGGATCATGTACACTACACACTACAATATGTTAGCAAATAATTTTAAATGCATACTTGAGACATGAAAATCAGATTAAAATGAAAATGAACATGAAAAGGCATGCTTGAGATATGACATCTGCCAGCCACCTGCTTAAATTATAGCTATCCAGTCAGGCCAGATGTACTGGTAGGTGTATTTAATTTTTACACCTATATTGCATGAAAGTTTCAGTGTTTGCAAACTGACTGTGGTTGCAACTCTCCATATACTCCTCTCTTCCTTTTACATGTGATGATATCTTTTTTTTTCAAGTGGTGCAAAAAAGGCAAGCTTTCTAAGAGTTTCAAATGCTGAAGCATTACAGAAACCCTAAAACCAGCTTATATTGTGGAGCAGGGTTGGTTTTTTGGTACATCTTCTCAATACTTTGAATACAAGTTTTGTCAGTTTTACTTGAGCAAAGACATGATCTAAGAGGAAAAGTAGAATTTCAGTGATGAATTCATTATTGGTATGAAAACCTTGTAGGCAGGTTTTCCCTTTATAGCTTGCTAAAGACTTAACTTTCTTTAACATCCTTTATCTTTTGCATTTAAGGAAGACCACAATTAATAGAATACTGCACAGGTATCAATATATTACAAATCTACTAATTTCAGCTGTGTTCAGCTTTTGAGCTTTATTTTTAAAACTGATAGTGAAAACACAGGATGTGGCTCAGTCTAGTTGGTTATAGTCTTTGGTCTCATGTCTTTGTGAATAAAGGACAAAATCAATTTAGTATGGTTCTGAATTAATATAATTTTAAAATGTTTTAAAAGAAAGATATCCAGTTTAGTAATAGTATTGCTTAGAGGCAGGGAGTTTCCACCTTTGTTGCTTGTCTAGTGCTTTCCCCTTCCATAACTGTTTCACTAGAAACAGGTTTCTGCAGAGGAGTTACGATAGGAGTAAAAATAATGTTGTATAAGGGAAATTATATTAAAAAGGAAAAACTTGTTAAAACCAGAGGGAAACATGGGTTTTTAGAAAATTGCAGGATACAGTAAAGTTTTTAGGACATTCTAAATGCCAAGACTTTTCAGCTTTTTTATTCTTACAGCTTTTAAAATATTTTTTGATAGGGGAGACTTCATTTAGTTTAGGTGAAAAGATTCCTGATTTGAGATTTGCTTGTTTCAGGAAAACAATCCTTTTCAACAGAGCATTGATAATTTCCCCAAAGCAGATAACCCTAGCTGGAAATCATCAAGGCATCAGGTCATTAAGTGAGGACGAAAGACTCTTGCTTCACCTCTCCCTGATGCAAAGCTTTTTCCCACCATTTTAGGCCCTGAGGTTGCCRACAGTCTTCCCTTTTTCTTTGAAACAAGCTGACAGCCTCAGGCATTCCAGCAGGCTGTGTAACAAAGCCTTTTCAAGACCTACTTGGTGGAAAATCAGGTTATTCATGAGCTCATGGTGTCCATTCCTGTTGGATTGTGGTTCTTGTCTGGTGGTCTCATCTTTCCTTGCATTGCTGTGGTGCCTTTGATTTTATTTTTTTGTATCCATTAAAGTAGACTGAAAGAATGGGTGAAAAAGAAAGATGCTCTTCATTGGCATCATTCTTACTTATTAATTGCTGCTACGTGGTGGAGAAGAGAAAGTCAATCTGGCCCACATATGAGACAGGACAGTCCAGCTGTTAACAACATCAGGTCTGAGATAGAAAAAAAAAATTCAAGCAATCTATAATATAAATAAGAAGTGACTTCTTGATTGCAGACATAGCTGGTCCCTGAAAGGAAGCAATGCACAATGAAACCAGGGAAGGGGTTTTTGTCTGTAGTATTGTTTTCCTTCCTTCAGCAGCTTGATAGGATGTACATGATTTCTTGAGGTACACCTTTGCTTTTTTAAGTAGGGACTGAAAGGCTTTCGTGTGACAACTGACAGATCTTACCCTCTGGGGAATTGTCTTTCTATGTAAAATGAAGTTGCCCTGTCAGCAAAATCAAAAACTTCGTTAAAATAGCTGAACAGAACTGTAAATGGAGATCAGGCAGTTTCTTGTTATAACCTGGTTTCCTAAAGCAAAAAGGCTTTTGCAACCACTTTCTTTGTATATGTCTGTCTAGCTGCATGTCTCCTAATAATAACTTTTCAATTTCTTGGGAGATCTCAATCCAATCTGATGGAAAGCTAGCCAGCCTCATATGTGTCACACTCCTTTAAGTTTTAGGAAAACACAAAGATGGGTTGTGGAGAATGTGTGGACGTGTCCTTGGCTGGTGAGAGGCTACAGACAAATGTATCTCTGGGTGGACATCTGTGAAACTGCAGGACAGGGCTGCCGTGTACTGAAGATGGCATGGTTGGAGGTGTGCAGGTCTCCAGTGTAGGCAAGCTGCCTTTTGGTCCCAAAGGTGCTGTTGGTGACACAGCCCTTTGTGTGTCCCTCTCCCCAGGCTAGGGTTTTGGTAAGAAGTACCTGGTTGGTCTGTGTCAACCCCAAGCTATTGCACCCTCCGTGCTTCCAAGCCCAGAGCACTTACTTTTAAGCAACTTGCATCCCAAAAGCCAGACCCTTTCCTCTCCAGAACTACACCAATCTCGTCAGCAAACCTCTCCTTCTTCCCTGACATTTGATTCTCTTCGCTTAAGCCACCCCATGATCTTCTCTTCAAGTTTCCCAACACAGAAGCTTCAAACCCATGGCAGCTGCTCCACCACTAGATTTCAGCCTGGTCCAAGGTGCTGCTTTGAGCCAGCTGTGCTCCTGCTGGCTGCCCAYGTTCATTGCCTCTGCCTCCATGGTCAGCCTCCATGGATCTCTTGAAGTTACCTGTGTGGGGTAAAAAGCCCTCCCCTCCCCCACTCCTGGCTTTCAGGAGATGTTAAAAAAACTGGTTAGAAGCAGCAACTGCGAAAATTGAAGCCTATGAGCTGTAAAACAGAGGGAATCTCTGGCAAGGACCTGTAAGTAACTCTAAGCCTGTAATTCTCTCTACTCACAGCCTTGCTCTAAAATACCCTGGCTGACCTTCCTGGCACATGGTGGGGAAAGTTCAAATATAGTCAAATGCAAAAATCTTTCGTCTATACTTGCTGTCATTAGCTTCTGGGGCAGGAATGCCAAAGCACAGTTTCTGGGACTGCTTGGTGGGTTACAACTTACTCTAGTTTTAGTGGTCCTTTGGATCCTACTTTTTTTTGGTAATTGTACTTTTAATTATCTTAGAAGTTCCCAGGATATTGATTTTTCTCTGCATCTGAATAGGCATTTCAGCAAAGATATTAATGAAAATATCCTTAGAGATGAGAATTAGGAGCAGCACAAGGAATAGAGTAACTCTCATCAGGCTGGAGACTTTTTCTTCTGGGTATAAAATGCCAATGGAGCATCCTGAAGTATTTGCATGAAAAGACTCTATGTCCCTTCTGTATTTATAGATTGCAGAGTGGGAGATGCAGACAGTGCATACCTGGAATTAGACAGTTATTTTAGATGGTGGAAAGCAGGAGGGAAATTTTCAAATTAGAGTGTGAGAACATAACCATGTGACTTATTCCAATTAATAGGAACTGCATGGTGTAGTCTCTATGCACCACTTTGAAAATTTCCCTGGGTGTTTTTCTTTGAATATTTATGCAATCAGAATAATACGCAGGCGATGAAGCAAAAGCCAGTGTAAATACAAAGTGATCATGTAATTTTGCACGTTTTTAATTATTGACATAAACTCCACTATTGTCCAGAAATAAAAAGTGCATATGAATGAAGTAGTTAAACACAAAAGAAGACTGTTTCAGCAATTATTTAGAAAGGAAATATTTTTTAAAATTTATTTCTAATGAAGTCACTAAACTTACTTGCACATTTAGCAAATGTATTTAAATTTTTTACTCCCATGTATGTTTAAAAACCCCAAAGTACAGATTATTGCATCGTTCTAGAGGAGACATTTATGTCAGTCGGATCACCAGATATCAAACAACCTTCTGGTAACGTATGCAGAGTCTTAATTTGATCTCAATATTGGATTGAACTAATTCTTTGTATTCTTAAGACTGTAGCTGCACTGAATGATATGAGAAATGTGTAGGATGTCAAAGGAAAGGCCTCTGCATTAGCTTCAGGACCCATCTATCCACTATGTCCTGTGTCCAGTTACTGCTGGCTTAGTAAAAGACACATGGTGCTTATCATTAATTAAGTCACGAATGGTGTTAATTTTATTATCCACTGGGCTTTCATTCAACATCATCAATCCAAAGCAAGGCTCGTGGTTTCTGATTGTCAGTTCAGCTCAGGGAAAGAATGAAAGATGAAGCAGTTATGTCTGAAAACAAATATCATATGGTGTCTGCATCCCCTCCAAAACTCAAGAGCCGCAGAACTAATTTCAGCTGTTAGTATATTACTGTACCACCGCGGCTTTCCCAGGACAGATGCAGCAGGTCAAAAAATGACAACGCCTGTAAAATGAGAATAATTCCAAATCAATATAACCCTTAAAAAACCTGTCATGAAAAGTAGATATTCTGCAGCTTTCCCTGTCTACCAAGTGATTTTCACATTTTGAAGTCTTGTCAAACCAAGCAGCGATCTTCCGCCAAATAATTCCATCACCAATTAGTCTGTCATGGGCTTTGTCAGTTCATCCTAACTTCCTTGCCCTATAGACTGAATGCTGGATGCAAAAGATCAGAGAAAAGAAATGTTTTGCTTTCTCTCTGTGTAACACAGCCTGAACCCAAAGATCCTCATCTGCTGAAGTTGTGAAGCAACAGAATTCCTCCCCAAGACCCCAAACTCAAAAAAGAAACAGTCACATCTCCAGTAATTCAGAATATAAGTGATTCCTACTTCAGTGGTTCAGATCAAGAGAGCTGAGAGAGTGAACACAAAAGTGATCTAATAAATACATCCACTCCTTTTTCTTATCTTCAAACTCAGGAGGAGGGAGGTAAGCRTCTGACATGCCATAGGGCAGTCACCCCTGCGTGGGAGACCAAACTCCTAGGAAGGCATTTGTAACGTGGTTAGGGGCGAGACACCAGCGTGTTGGACAATGCATTGACTTCTCTGATAAATATTGTCTGAAGAGTAATTTCCGGAGCTAGCAAGGAATTATGTAAATGGAGAAATAATCAGATAAGGTGATCAAGAGTGAAGAAATGAAACAGTCTTTCAGGGTGCAGTTAAGAAAAGATGATTGGGATGCATTTAGCAGTATTCAGATAATGAAGTCTGAGTTGTAATTGCAGGCAGGTGAGGAAAGCAAGCAAATTTTAAATGACAAATCAATATTTATACATTTTAGACTTGGAGGAAGTCAGGACTTAATTTTTTTTTCTTTTTTTAATTTCTATTTTATGATTCAATTTGCACATTTGAAAAGTACATTCGTTGGGATTTTCAAATCATGAAGCTAATCCAAGATCAATTCAAGTGAAGAAAATTTACTGGATTTACTCCTTTCAGTAGAACCAGCCCTACGGAGATGTTAATTTGGATAGCATGGCGTTTGATGTAAGGCAGGGAAGGATGCTGTGACTTATTAGTTCTTCTGGGATGGAAGGAAAGAAGCACATTGTCATTTGCTAAAGGAGATATTAAATGTCATTCCCTTGAGCACATGACACCTATTTGGAAATCTGGATATCACTATTTTTATTATATATTAGATTTTTTCCACATTTCCACTGATGTCTGTGTGTGTGCTTTCATGTTTATGGGTTGTTAAATGACATCACTGCTGTCTGATTGCAAATACTTTGCATTACTATTAGTTCTCCGCTATTTGAGGGAAGATTTATTGGTATTATCCATGGATCTTTCTAGCAAGAGAAAAGCTACTCATGCTTAAGCAGAGCTAAAGTTGGAAATTCGGCAGGTATCTTTAAGCTGTGTAGTGCAATTTTATTAAAACAGGGAAACTTATGTCTTGCAAAGTTACAAGCAAGCTTAGGTGAGTGTAAAGATTTAGCAAATCAGTGTCTCAAACCAATCTCTTGAATCACTGTGATTTATTGGGTTTTTATTCATAGTCATGAATTTCTAAACCAACTGTAAACAGGAGTCTTCAAACCTCTTATTCAGGGTCTCTAAAGTCCACTTCTCTTACTAAATTAATAGGAAACATTTTTACTGCATATTAACTTACAGCTGTTTTCTCATTGCCATTCACTCCAAGTCATTTTATTTTACCCATTCAAATTTTGAGAAACTGGTGTCTTGGAGAACTTCAGTGCATCCAAACATGGTGAGATAACTAGACCTGTTTCCTGCAACCTGGACTGTGAGGATGTAGACCCCAGCCAACAGTACACAGCCCTCTTGAGGTCAGAAGGATGACTGATGGGTACTGCAGTTCACCTTTGGATGGGACTGCAGGGCAGTGGCCTGGGCTGAAGCAGACCCCAACACGGGTTGACAGTAACCTTGTAACATAGGACCTGCTCAAATGCATTTCATCTTGCGCGTTCATCAGATGCTAAAAACAATTTTTTTAAAAAGATTATTGGATTAAAGTAAAAATAGTTGGCCTAAAAGTTGCTGCTTTAGGATGCCTGCTGCATAACTATATACTATTACTTACTTACTGACCAGAAAAATGAGAGGCAAATCCTGTAATTCATCAACTGGTAGAGAAAGATTTGTATAAACCTCCTGCTGTGCTTGGTATACCACATATGTCTGAGGCCAATTACTGCAAAGCTGATTCTGTTTTAATTCAAGCTTTAGAGATGCACACACAATATTTTATAGTACATTGGAGGTGAAAATATTAAGAGTGTTTCCTCATTAAAAAAAAACCAAAAACCAAACAAAAAAAACCCCAAAAAACCCAACTGAAAACAAGGAGAATTTTGTGAGAGAGGAGATGGGAGAAGAGAAATGCACTCTAGGGCTATCACCGCTGCTTTGTGGCAGCTTTTTTGGGTTTCACAGAGGAACAAGGGGCAGCCACTTTCCATCCCTTGGATTTCCCCTCTTTACGACTGTTCCTGAGACCACCACACAGTTCCTGAGACTATTTCTGAATTCAAAACCATTCTAGATACAGATTAAGGTTCCGGAGGGGGAGCCTTCCTTCTGGATGCTTGAGGGATGGGTAACCACTTCATCAGTGGCTGCAGGGGCTGGGGGTGCTTTACTGTATGGCCACAGCCCACTGGGGCTTGGTGGAGCAGGAGGTGTCCTCAGCCAGGGCAATGAAGCCCTTGTGTCCCAGGCACCATAAGGCATCACATGCAGTGTTCAGTCTCCAGCAGTTTAATTTTGACTTTACTTCAGTACCCAGTCATGTGTGGTGGAGTACCTTGGTGGAATATATTTCAAACTAGTGCATTTTCAGGCTACTAAAGCTACTAAATTTTCCAAGGTGCCTTCAAGTGAGGCTTTTGTGCTTTCTAAATAAGCTATGAAAAATCAGCCTGGTTACAAAAAATGCCCAGCTTGTGGTTACAATGGCACTAGATGCACCAAAGACAAATAAGCATTTCTGAGTTGCACTCGACACATTCCTTAGACTGATAGCAGACAGATTGCAATTTTTTAAAAATCAAATTACAAGAATTAAAACCAGCTTACTCAACTTTGTTTCAAGTTTTTCATGCAGTTGTCTTCTGTTGTGTGTAGCTCTGTGTCCTGTTCTCCTTATGGTATTGCATTCTTCTGGTGCCAGTGCATGAAGAGCATTCTGCCTCTGCTCAATGTGCAGCACCCATGCTGTGTCTCTCAGCTCATAAACTGGCATCCAGTGCAAGGTGCATTTTCATTTGTCTGTGCCTAGTTTAGCAACATTGTTTAATGGAGGTGGTTGTGTATGGAGATTCCTGCATTATGGAAGGCAAGGCACCCGTAAAGATACATTTTCAGAACTTCCTCAGGTGAGTCGCTTGGGTGGATATGAATGCTTCCCTCTTTTGGACATGCAGATGTGGTATAAGACAGAGGGGCAAGGTATAGGATTTGGTTTTTTAGATACTGGAATCACAATTTCGCTTGTTCTTAATTCTTGTGAAACTCACTTGAAATCATTGTTTTAACCTATTTCCCTCTAAATTAGTGACAGGTTTGCAGGGAGAAAATTTCTGGCTGCTCTCTGTGATTTTTTTTTTTCCCCTTGAGCCCAGGTTTGAAAGGGATCTGTCATCTTGTGTTTGTGGGCTCAAAGTGTCGATGTAATTATGAATAATTGGTTTAAGAATTAAATATTTCTTCAGAAAGGTAGATTTTCAATCAGGATATATATGTAGAAAATCTGTATAATGCCCTTAATTTAAAAAAAAAAAAMAAAACAACTAAACTTATTAGTAGCCTGGAAGTATCCAAGCAGTAAAAAGAGTTTAAGCTTTGTTTACATTTTGGCTGCAAGAGGTGCCTCTCTTTAAGTATTTAGATAAACAAACCAAAGCTGCTGTTTTCATTAGCATGTAACACAGAGCCCAGTTTCCTTACCTGAGAGAACATTAAACTGAAATTCGGTGGCAGAAAGCAATTTGATCTCTTGCAAATATGAGTCTTGATAAACCTTACACTATGGAAAAAAACCCCAACAAACCAACCTTCAAATTTCGTACCTATTGACATTGCTTAATAAAAACATCTCGAGTGCTGGTGCTTCTGGGTGTGTTTCCAATAGCAATGTGATTGCAAGGCTCTGTGGATAAAGTTACCAATCCTTTGAATTCTGACCTTCAGTCTAAAACAGCTTTAGAGGTTACTCTTTTTCCGATTTGTGAGATTGCAGAGAAAAAGTTAATGCTGCTGGAAGGAAGCGGGGGAGGGAGCTGGGCTTGGAGATGAGAACTGGGTCTTTGAAGCCATCTGAGAAGTTTTTCTCTGGCCTTGATTTATAACAACAAATATTGGCAGTCTGAGTCAGTAATTATATGAAGTTTCAAAATAGAGACGAATGCTCTATTTTGAAACTTCAGTGAATACAATTACTATTGAGATCCAATTGATTCTAAGGGAAATTATACTGTTGTGTTTGACAAAGTTTGAATTCTTGGGGCAGCTGTAGCCATCAAAACCTGAGAGTAGATTAAGTCCATCATCAGTGTCTGTAGGGAGGGGACACCTCAAAACTGGGTCCCCTCCATTGACTGGAAGCGTCTCTCTCTCTCCCCTGAGGATGAGGGTTTAGATGATCATCTTCAACCAAGTGCTTAATTTTAGATGGTTACACATAGGTGAGAGTCTAGCCTCTGCTGAACAAATGATGGTCATGGTATAATTACTGTAAGGCTTAGGAGAATTTATTGTGTTACATTTCTTAAAAACAGTTTCTAGGAAAAACATCAATGAAAGTATAAAATAAATCACAGGACTATTTTAACTCAGACTTCCACTTTGTCGTTTGCCTTATGAGGCCCACAGTGTGAGATATTTATGCATGCCACTTTTAGAAGATACTTCACTGTTCCAGATCACTGTAAGAAAAATTTGTATGACTTAATGTTTCAAAGTTAAGGATGTACATATTTACTGTATTCAGCTACCACAAGGTTTGTAATTTGAATGTATGTTTATCAGTCACTTATATTAGTCATAAATGCAGGTTTGTCTTAATAATTTGTCAAAATGAGCCTGGGTTGCTGTTCTTTCAATTTTCTCTCTAATTCTAAATGCTTTAATCAATAATTGTTTTCTCTATATAATATTTTTAGGGGTTTTTTTGTGCAGCCTTATATGTCAGTAGCTGAAAAATTATGTAATAATTGACACAAATAACTAAAATACAGTAATGATCCACTGCTCCATCTACTGTTGAACAATGACATGAATAACACTTTGGAAAAAAAATACAGAATGCATTTGGGAAATAATAACAAAATGGAATTTGCAAAAAATAAACCTATTATTTCTGTGTTTAGTGAACAAATATATTTTTATTGCAGAGTAAAGTATTCTGAGTATGACTTTAATTCAAAGTTGAAAAACAAAGAGGAACTTTCTGTCTTCCTTTCACCTTATAGAAGGAGCTGACAAAACTGTTTTTGTTCATGTTAGTGGGAAAATTTGGAGAAAAGACAGTCTAGTGTTACTGAGCTGATTCATGTCATACAGTGTGTTGTATTTATATCACTGGCAAAAATGTAAGTTATTGCTGTGAAAAAAAATTTGCGATGGTTTGTAAGTTCTAACTTTATTCTAATAGCACTAAATGAAAGATGAGGAAGGCTTAAACAGTCGTAGGAGGATGAACTATGGAAAAATGGCATGTGTGTGAAATGATGTGTTTTATAGTCTTTACAGAACAACAGGACTTGATTATTTTGTCAGCTCCCTGGTAATCTCTCATTTGTAGTGTGCTCTTCCTGCAACCCAGTCTTCCAAGGAACTACTGATTATAGCTTTTATCACCCTTTAGAATGCTAGCAAGCTGCTTCTCATCATCAGTGGTGCATTTGGTTTGACTTGTTCATTTTTATAAGCAAATTATTATTCACATATCACAGTGAAGGATGATTATTTTCAAATTTTAGGCAGTTATGTTTCCATGCTGAGCTGGAGTAAAAGCCTAAATGTCAATTAGAAAAATTAGCTCTTTCTCAAGGATGCTCACAGATTGCAATTTACTCCTTTCATTTCACCCCCTATCTTGTAAACAGATAATTCTTCAAATAACTTTCGTCAGAGACATTTATGTTGTCTGCAGCAGGACTGCTTTTGCAAATAGTTGCTAACATGTGTATGTATCTTCTGAGCAGAGGTTTTTGTGCAACAAATAAAAGTAACACTCCACTGATTCTTAGGTACTGTAGACAGTATTAAAAGTCCCCCTGTAAAACTCTTGGACTTTATTGGAAAATGGAAGGTAATTTTGATAGTTCAGTTTAATAGCTAAGACATTGCTTAAATGAAGACTAGTTGGAAAAGCTACATTACTCTTAAACCTGGAGTAGATCCCAGAGCTCTGCCCTCAGGATGTCACAGACCTGGTGTCTCGGTCTTCAGGTGAAAGCCATCATTTTTGGGTAGAGCATCTGCTTCACATGATCTGGAGACCAAAGCTTTTCAGTATTTTTGTGTGGCAATCGTTACCTTCATGAGATTTCTAGGGTGTTAAAAAATACCCAAAGGGAAATGATAGTATTAGATACACTTAAAATTTAAGTTAAYTTAGGAAACCTTTCCTTCACCCTGACGAACGACTTTTTTATTTTGCAGTTAGATTACTGAGTATATCTATAATTTACACTACTGGTGCCTGTAAATATATATATATATGCGCACACTATTTTTTCCTCCCTTTAACATAAGGCTTTTAAGATGCAACAAATCTACTGAAAAAACAAGCATTCTTTCACTTTAGAGAGTGAAAAATTGAGGCATACTAAGGTATATGCTTTCAAACTACACTTTGAACACTTCTCCTCTGGACAATCTCTGCATTTTTTTGCATCATAGCTGTCAGGAACGATTTCAGAATCATATGTAAGTCACGCATTCATTCAAAAAGCTAAAGCAGTATCTACGTAAGATTAATAAAGATTACTATTTCCTATTTTAAATTATACTAAGTGGTTCTGTAATGCGTACTGAATTGGTGGATTGAAAACAACTACAATTGCTCGCAAACTGGGGCCAGTAGTTCATACATGTTTTGGCTAAGGACGATGGTTAACAGCACGTACTTTTTCTTATAACACATTACACACAGACTTTAATTCCATATTAATTTTATCCAATGTATCTTGAAAGAATATAATTAAATTGTTCTTCTTAGTCACACTGATAGTTTTTGGACAGAACATTTAAAATGTTTGATTTCTGTCACCTTTTTTGTTTGTGTTTACCAAGGTCTTTCTACTTTTGCTCACATGAGTAGCAGGAGACAATATGGGCTCCTGTCAAATGCTGCAAACTTCTGTTCCAGCCARGGATGTCTCTAGGCAACAGCTGCTATGTGTAAGATAAAACTTGTATGGAGGCATAGGAGGGATATTGCTGCTTCAGAGGGTTCTGACGTAGCACTGCAGTTGTTATGGGAAGAGCCAGGCGGTGCCTTTCAGGAGCAATGGGATGCATCTTTTGCTTTAATGAAGTGTGGTCTTCCTAGGCCTGTTTCTGATGTTAAATATTTCAGTAGTATTTCCTACTTGGAGACAAACATACGAACATCCCACTGTTCCATATCCATCTTACATCTAATTTTTCTTAATTACCAGAACATCTGTAGTCGTGGCACCTAAGCGCCCAGTAAATGTTGTGTTCCAGATGGACCCATTTTACTTGTGCTAAAACAAGTGTGTGACACTGCATATGAAGTTAAAACCATATTGCATGAGTAATGGTTGTAATAATATACCCGATAGCTTGTTGTGCGTTTGATATTATGTAATAGGCCTGGTCCTTTATTTTTTAGGACTCTTGAAATGCCAGCTGCATTAATGGGAATGCAGAATCAGGGCAAATTTAGGCATGATGTAAACATACACAAATCCCACTGAAATCTCTGTTCCAAACCCAGTGTTAGTGCAATTGTGGTTTGAAAATGATGTTGGGTGCCAGTGACCAACAACCCACCCTGCACTGATTTAGTATGCAGTTACTGGGAAGACCAAACCCCAAAAGATAAGTAAACAAACCTCTTTCAAGTAGGTTTCAAATCGGTGCGGTGCTCAGCTGTCATAATTAGATTACCTATTGAAATAAAAAGGGCTGCACTCACTTAAACCAAATGAGGATCTGGTCCACAGTATCAGCTGTAGGATAAGTTCATAGGTTAGACCCTATCGTGGGGTAATGATATACACTAATCTGAAGTCCAATCTTCAGACATCAGATAAAGAACTTTAAGGCACTGTTTAATGGCTGTATAAACACAGAGGACCCTCCTTTATCTCATATCCCCCATCTAGATCATTTATATGGSTTCAGTTCCCATACTGTCTACATGCCATACTACAGAAGAGATTAAAAATTCAAAGCTGATTCTTTTCTTGCAATGCATCGTCAACACCCTTTTTCTGATCGTCTTAGCCTCTGTGTAATTTATCCCATGTTTATCGTCACATCATCAAGCTCTGTACGTGTGTGTGGGGATCTGTCTTACTTTAATTAAATACAGAGACTGGGCACACTCCTGAAGTTATTACTTAGATAAAACTCCCAATAGGGACTACAAACTAGCCAACAATAAACCTGTTTCAATGACCTTTACATTTAAAATACTAAAATATATTCATATATTTGTGCTATTTCAATAATGGAATGAAATAGATTTGTGCAAAAATTTGCATGCATCATTGAAGTCACAGTCTTTTCTTTTTTTAATATTTTTTTTATTTCCATAGCATCATTAAAGTTTTGCTATTTTTGAGAAAGGGTTTTGAGTTACATTTTCCAGTGTTACCTCACAACAACAATATAATATTTTTTGAGGTTTTTTTCTGGAAAAAAATGAGTTTCTGTTTCATTAAATTGTGTGCCTGATATTTTTCATTTAATAGATGTCCTACAGTTAGTGAAGCGAAACATGTGTCTTTATACTGGACTGGGTAGGACTTTTAAAAAATGGTCTTATTAACACTGGTAAAGAACTGAGTGGTAAGCATTTTCCAGAAGATCATGGCTGTTCCAAAAAAGCATACAGTTCAGAATGATTGCATAGCCTTGTGTTTCAGGGTTTCAGTGACTTTTACCTGACAAAAGTGCCCGAGTCCATAATAAGTAATTTGTATTTCTTTCACAGTTGAATATAGAACATGATAAATAGTTTTCTTGGCGTGAGATGTGGTTTGTGACTCTGAAGAAGTGATGGGATTGTGTTTGTGCTGGCTGCGCAGACGGGCCCAATCGAAAGCTGCTTATTTTGACCTGGGTTCCCATATATGGTGTGTGACTGTCCCGAGATCCCTTTTCTCCRCTAAACAAAATGAAATCCTAGGTGCCTTTTCAGCTCGAGGTTGACTTGTAGCTTTGCAAACCGATCTGCTTTCCTGAAGTATTCCCAATGTACTTGCTACAAAATTATGTCTCACTTACGGGGATGTAGTAGCCAGAAGATATTTCTCCTCTAGAAGTATTGCTTTCATTCACAGATTAGTTAATTGAAGGTAAGGATATATTAGCAGTGAATAACCGCAGCTTTTTGTAAAGAGTAAAAAAGTTCTGTTTCAGTCTGTTTATACAGTATAAAGTTGGGGGGGTTGTTGATTTTTGGTTTTGTTTTGTTTTGGTTTTTTTAGATTTAGTACTTTAGACCTGGCGTGGTATTAAGACTTCTTTTTTGGTGCTACAAATCGTTACGCTGTTTTCCTCATCATATTTGGATTATGTGTACTGAAAAAAAGTGCAGAAAAATTAGTGTTACGTGAAGTGAAAGATACTGTCTGCAAAGTGGAAATGCTCTGGAGAACACTGGTCAAATTTAGTTACTATGTATGTTACAATGTTTTTTAACATAATGTACATATTTTTAAAAGAGTTGTTTTTTGGGTTTTTTTTTCATTGTGAGCAACTGAAAGTTCTGTAATAGAAAAGCATCATAAACCCATTTTAGTTTAATGGCTTACTAATTAAATTACTTAATTACTTATTGATTGGTAAAAGCTAAGCTTTAGAGTTACTGTTACTTAATGCACAAATTTAACTCTGTGCAACCATCGCTCTCTTCTTTGGAAACATTTATAAGGTCTGTGGAAACAGCCTTTACACAGTTTTAAATTTTAAATCTTAAGTAAGTGATTAGTAATAATTAAAATATTAATTTGACTATATTTACAATTGTTTTTAGGCATACAGATATTTAATGGTTTAAGTGGTTTAAACCATTTTAAAAGTTCCAGATATTTTATTTAATAAATACCCTTAAATTGGAGAAGGCTAGCTTAAATAGTTTTAGCAGACCTTTTCTTTACAAGGTTGCAAGAATCTCAGATATTTGAGAACAAATCTGTTACATATCCAATCAAAACGGCATGTCCGGGCGTGCATGCTGGTTGTATGCTTAAGAGCCTCTATGAGTATCCCTATTTAGCTTCTCTCATTGATATAATGTTGGTGTAATTCCAGTTTTTCTATTAGGACGGCTTTAGATTAAACCCAGCTTACAAGAGGGGACGCATCTACACACAATTCAACTTTCTAAATGAGGAGGGACCCGAGGGATTTTCAGGAGTTTTTCTGGGGTGAGGCTGAGGAAGGTGCAAGGACGGGGGGCCCTGTCGGCCGGGCGGGGGGCGGAGGGGGCGGCCGGGGGCCAGGGGCGCGCAGTTTCCGCGGCGGAGCGCGTTTCGCCCGTGCAGGAAGGTTGGCTTCAGACCGCGCCAGCCTCACTGCAGTTGTTGCTTTTAAACCAATAAGGTTGGGACAAGAGAATAGCTGCGGTTTGCATTACAAAAACAAAAACAAAACCCAAAGGGGAAGGGAAAAAAAAAAAAAAGAAGGAGAGGAAAAAAAAAAAAGAAGGCGAAGGGGAGAGAGGAGGAAAGCGGGCGCGGGAGCGGCAGCGTGCCCCCAGGCACTGCCTGGGCAGACACACAAGGCTGAGCAAACAGACGGCGGGGCTGCAGGCAGCCTCCCTCGGCCGCGCTTTGTCTGCCCGGCACGGCCCGGCCCGGCCCGGCCCGGCCCCGGGGCGCTGCTGCCCCGCCGCGCCATGGGAGGCGCCGGCGCCGCGCTGTGAGCCCGCGGAGCTGCGCCCCGGCACCGTGAGTACCCGGGGCCACCGTGAGTAGCCGGGGGCACCGGCAGCGGCCGCGGGACGGGCAGAGCGGGAGGACAGCGCCGGGGAGAGGCGGCAGCCCGGCAGCGCGGAGCAGCGCGGGGTCCCGCGGCGGCGGGGACGGGGTGCGCGCAGGGCAGGGGCGCTTTCCGCGCTGTCTGCCGCTCCGGAGGAGAGCGGCGCTCAATTATAAACCACCGGGCGCAGCAGTTAATTTTGGCCGTAGTTCAGGCTGGGGTTTGTAGGCTTCCCACAAAACAGATGTCAGGAGGTTCTGTTTATTGTGATCGGCCAGGTTTGGGGATTCTCCTGTTTGATTTCCTCGAGCGCTAATGGTTCGGCAGATAGGAGTTACGTGATGGTGAGATGTTAAATGGGGGATGGAAATAGGCACGTACGGTACGAAACCAGCAGACCTTGTTGAAAGAGACATGAGAGCGTGAGAAAAATAATAAAAAAATTGGGAGGAAGAATGCCTGACAGAGATTTTGACAGTGCTTTCTGAAGCAGGAAATCCTTTTGCTTAATATGTTTAAATTTTCCAAACACCAAGGAAAACATGCAGATCCCCACAGGAGAACTTTTCAAGATGACAGAATAAACATCTACACAACTGAAATATTTGACGTTTATTGACATTTTAGGTGGCTTATTTAGAACGGTGATCTTAGAACGAGGAAGTTAAAGACCTTCTGAAGTCTCATTAAATTCACRTCTTGATTTTGAGCAACCAAAATCCACCAAACATTCTCTCGGTGTTTCAAACACCAAGAGGAAGCACTGCCCTTTACAGTGCAAGATTGATTCTGCAAAAGTAAAGGTGCATTTTAAAATGTTTCTTTGAAGGTGRTTGGGTTTTGGTGTGTTCTTTTCTTTCTTCTGTAAGCAAACATTTAAAACTGAGGTAAGCGGAAGAGATAAAAGCTGTCCGGGAAAAAAAAAAATGATAGTGTGTTTCACGTAGTTTGTTTAAATTTAAAAATGAGCACCGAGGGAAATTTGGAATAAGAAGTGGAAATGTGGTGCAGTGTATCATTGGAAGTTTTTAACATTAGATACCATGTATAAAGATTATTTTATTTTCCATCCCATACTGAGACGGTTCACAAAGCATCTGCCAGAACACAGATTACTGGTTTGAGGTGTAAAATAAATTAGTAGTATATATGTGGATATGCGTCTTTAAAAGTACATATACGTGTGAATACACATCACAGAATTTTAGGTATATGAACACATAGGCACACAGCGTTTTCGTGTTGCTCACAAACCCATGACATGCAGTTTTTAGCCAAGCAGCTCACTGCTGTCAGAGTTTTCCCAAGGCCTGGAAGGGTCTGGAAATGAGCAGCCATCCCCTCTCAGCAGTTCTGTGCAGTGACAGACGGCTTGAGTCACGCTTCACCTTAGGAGAAAAAAAGAATGAGTAATCATTTTGCTTGAATTGCAATAAGTATGAAATATTTCTCAGGAGCCAAAAAAAATCTTGGAAAAGCAGAAAGACATTCTTAAGTGGCTGGTCATAATAGAAGCATTGTCACATTGTAGTACTTCTTTCTTAAAGGGAAGAAAGTGTTGGGATTTCAAAACATTTCATTCATGAGTGTATGAAATGAGCATGCAGGATAGCACTTTTAGAAGAATTTAAACTAGTAATTAAAAATTAAATAGCTGTAATTACCTGCYTTTGCTTTAATAAGTACAATTTGTCTTTGATGAGAATATCTAGTGAAACAGCCCTACCTCTCGCCTTAGAGCACAGAGATATATGATTATGGGAAGAGTGAAAGTATTACCAAGTTTCCTGGGTTGCCAGCAAGGTGCCTTTCTGCAGCCAATTTGCATTTTGATTTTGTAACATTTTGGCTGTTGAAGCCATTATGTCGGTAGATACTGACTGTGTCTTGCTTTTAGGGAGGCAGAGTGCTGTTGGGAAAAAAGTCCCTTTCTCTCCCTCCCTCCACCCCTTCCTAAAAATGACAGATTTTTTTTCCTAAGAAGGAACACCCTCATTTGAAAACTGCCATTGTCTTTGGAATTTTCTTCTTTAAAGTAGAACTGTATTTTAAGAGAAAASGCGTGTACTGGCTATAGTTTTCTGGGTTAAATTCTTATTTTCACTTTGAAAATTTCTTCTCAGCTGGAAAAATGTTTTAAATAATAGCCATTTAAAAAATTGCTCCTACCAAGCAAAAATACTGTGGAAAACCTGTAATTTAGACAAGTACCTACATTTTATTTGCTCTGTGCTGCTGAAATTTAGAATCCCTTCCCATTTACAGTTTACTTTTCACAGAACATTATTAACTTTTTGGCTTCATACATGATCTTCTGTCAGATGCTTTTGATTTGTAATTTAGCAAAGTATAATAAACAGTGCAAAAGTCATGAATTTTCCTCTGCATCCTGAGCTCTGTGGTAGGGAAAATGTGATAAAATGTGTACCTTAAGTCTTGTTTGATGATCTCTCAAAGCAAGTTTGCCTTCTGGAAATAATTTCTGGGGTTGAAGAGCATGGTATTAACAGATTTAATGTGGCTATTCAGTGGATTGGTGGAGTACTATGTGAGGTTTAACAAAATGAGAGAGACAAATTGAACATCAACAAAACCTACATCTGTGAAGAATTATAAATTTAATTAGAAAAAAAGGCAAACTTAAAAGACCTCATTAACTAATCAGAATTTGATGTTACTGATTTAAGATTCTTAAATGGATGAATTTTAAGTAGCTTTGCTATCATTGTCCTTTTTTTGTCGCCATGTACTACATAGTGCCCAATCTGCAATCTGTGCTAAGGGGAAAGATATAAGAAAGACTTGCAACAATCAAATTTTACACAGTAATGTTTTCAAGGTATTAAGAAGAACATGTATGCCATTTAGCATATAAGGCATTTTTAGTTTAAGGTTTAAGCAGAGCACTGAGTATGGAGGGGGTGTGACAGCTCTTTTTTTTTTTTTTTAATGTGACCCATTTCTGTCCGATTAAGGCCAAGCATTTGAGGTTTTTCCCCCCACCTTTTATTTGTTATGTGAGTTATGTTGCCAAACTTCAATTATCCAGAAACCTGTTGACAAAATRGGAATATATGAGAGAAAGCACAAGCACACACCACCCAGAAATGTTTTTATTCTATGAACTAACTGGTCGTCATAAGTGTGGTTCCTTACTACGTTGTAATTTTGTACTGCACATAAAAAACTGAAAGCATGTGAAGTGTAGCATTTTGTAAACTGTAACTAATTTCACTCACATCTGTGTCTAATTGTTGTCTGCATTCGCATTCTTGAGAGTAGATTTATTTTTCCTGGACCACTCTGTGGATTCAGCTGACCAGCCTAAGTGAGGATTAGTTGTTTTAAAGTTATTTTGATTAAAGAGTCATTTTTAAATTTGGTAACGTGCAACACATGGTTTAAATAATCCTTAAGACACAAAGGAATATATCTAAAGTATGTCTAATGAAWATGAAAATTGTAGATATGAACTTTCACAAATCATAGAGTGTTGGAAGACATTTAAGGTATATATTTAATTCACTTTGAATGAGCTGGTTATTTTTTTTACCCTGTCCCATGAATACATAAATGAGATCTTTCTCACTATGCACATACATGAACATGTATATATGTATWTATTGTCTATATTTTCAAATATACAGAAGTTACTATTTTTGTAAAAATTTGGTACTTAAAATAGTGATGATTACATGTTTTTTTTTATTTCAATCAAGTATGAATGAGTCTGTAGGGCATGTTGGAAAATATCAGTTAATTAAAGCATCCATTTGAAAAAGGAAGTTTATTCTATTATAAAAGRTATGTTTTAAAAGATCCTGTGCAAGAGGGAGTGAAGATAGCTCTGTAGGCAAACTTAGTTCTCACCTATAATTTTTTCCAGGTGTTTAGAAGTAACAGCAGAAGCATATCCTAAGGCACTCTGCAGCAGTTTCTGGGGTAAAGAACTGAGGGGAAAAAAAACCTTTAAACCAAAATGCACAGTTTTGACTGTATGTCCTAGTCTAGTTTGATTTGGCATGCAACGATGTATTGAAAAGCGTGTTATGCAGTACTTTAAGTACCCAGTTATAAAAAGATTGATGTTTTTCAGCGTGCATTATTGCATGCTTCTTGACATCATTTGTAATGTTCTTCTTTGCCTGACTGCCCCCAGCAGTTGTTTACTCTTGCTAGTAGTAATTCTGTCTGTGATTAAAAATAACAAAAAACCCACCCTACAGACACATAAGTAGGATTTGCTTGGATGATTTTTATGGCACTTAAAATGCCTCATCTCCCTTGTCTTTGCTCTGTGATCATTTAAGAGATGTCAGTTCGGGTTGAATGGAAACGCACAAGAAGGATCCTCACTGCAGACATTAGGAGGATATATACCTTGCCCAGAGAAGCTTTCGTGTGCTTTTAAGCTAGCAGTGTCTAGCAGTGTATTTCCACCTGAATTTTTTCACCTGATGACGGTYGTTACTGGCTAGAGTTTGTTAATAAAGCAACAGTGTTTTTCTGATGGAATATGAAAACTATTACTCACCTGAGTTATAAAAGAATAGTTTTATTAAACTAAAAAATTATTGGTGGGCTTGCCAGTGCAACCAGATTCCTTTTCTTCATGAGTGACCTCAGAGGTAACTGCTACAGCTTCCTCCCATTTATTCAGCCATAAGTGTCCTTTTAAGTCATTTTATCAGAAATCTCGTTAGCAACTGGAATTTTTACGAGTCAGAATATGCAGTAGCATGTGGAGTTTTTATTTTAATTTTAATTTGACCTGGCTGGAGATGGACTTCTTTTAGAGACGGTTCTGTAAGGCTGTTGGCTATATAGTGAAGGTCTTTACCATAGGGAGACTTGTCCCTTGTTATTCTTTACCCCTCCCCCGCCCCCCAAAAAAATAACATCAGCATCTCCAGCTTGCCTTTGGGGTGAGCTTGACTTGTGGGTTCCCTTCCCAGGCACAGAGGAAGGATGGTGAAGAGCAAAGGAAGAGGAAAACCAGTATGATGAGGGCAAGAATGTGTCGGGACTGAAGGGGAAAGGAGGGATGAGAAGAGGCAGTGGAGTGGAGGATGCTGAGGGGCTTGGGGCTGGAGCGGCGGGGTTACCTTTGCGGGGTGCGGGCAGAGCCGAGCCGAGGCGAGCCGTGCCGTGGGAGGAGTGAGCCCCTCTGCAGCTGTCACGGGCCCCTGATGAATCACTATCCCGTCACTTGGCTGCCGTCCCCTGGCGCGGGGAGGAGGGAGACAGACCTGCCGGGGAAACAACAGTTGAGCCTTCAATTTAAAGACAATATGCCTTTCACGGGCACCGCGCCCTCCTCCTCTCCCTTTGGATTTAAAGGACAGAATAGTCATCCGTATTGATATCCTTTCTTTAAATTAAGGCCTCATAGTAAAGCGGAGTAATAGAAGCTTCTGTTTGTTTCCCTGGTTTACAGGTGCAGAAGTCCCAAACCAGTTCAGATGTTGCTGTTTCCTCAAGCTGCAGGTAAGGATTTGACCGAAAATTGCTAATTTTTTGCAAGTCTTTAATTGTTGGGGATTTTTTTTAACTTTAAGTGATAAGTAAAATATTTATTCTTGTTCCCCACATTAAGCAGATGAGTAAATGCTGAAGCGTAGCTTTTACGTGCGTGCAACCAACTCTGTAAACCATGAGCACGTAACTTTTTCACTAAATTGTTTGAGTTTATATTTGATGCTGGCATTTTGAACTCATTGCAGTATCATCTTCTTTTTTTGTGTAGATTGTTTTAGGTAAAGAAATATTAAATAAAGGATCTATGTTTAGAACCTGTGATAAAATTTCAGTTAAAATATGAAAGCTTCGTACCTGAAATGACACTTAGGCTTAAGGATATTTATACCATTACTGCAGGAGTAATTTTATACATAATTTTAATAGTCTTTAAAAGAGCTTAAGTATTTCTTTTAAACTGAAAAATTACTGGTTCAGATGCCTTGGAGGCACAGTAACCTATGAAGTTTCTACTGGGAGCAATTACTTAGAATGAGTACATGAAATAACAATATCAAAAGTTTTAGGTATAAAGGAACGGAAGGATAGGGCACTTCAGTCATAAGCCCCGACATCAACCAAGGGATATGTCATGGTGGTGATGGCTGTTGGCCTTTTAATATAAAGCTATTGCAAGCACAAATCTGAGATATTCAGCTGCTTTTGTGCTGCTTAAAGGTTTAAATTTTGCTTTATCGGAATTGCTGTTTTCTCATTTTGACGAAGCGACAGCTGCTGAGGTGCAGCAGAGTGCTAAGGCACACTAACGCCTGTATGGATTCACTGTATGTCGGTCATATCCCTTTTCAATTGGGCACGCTTTATGTAATCCACAAAGCAAACAAGTGAGCAGACATAATAATGTTTTAATGCTGCGTTTGTTTCAAAGGAAACAGAGGAACAATTAAGTAGTTTGCCAGAGTAAACACATTCATCAGGAATATCTCATTCCCTGTCAGTAGATGATAGGTTTCCACAATTGCTTCAAGTGTTTTATTTGGTTTGGAGGCCCATTATATTGCCACTGAGTGGTAAATCTTGAAAAAGCAGAGTGCTAATTTGTTGTTAAGAGATTACATGTCTTCATATATTGGTGATTCCATCTTTGTATGTATTTTAAAAATACGCGATTAAATWATTTTTTTAAGTACAGTACTTGGAATCTAAATTTTATTTAGTTACAAGCTGCAAAAATAATTACAGTAGCTGGCCAGTCGTGTGTGGGGCTACAACATGAGTTAAGCACTGGACAAGATCAAGTTGGGAGAAGTAGTTAATTTTTTACTAAGTGTTTCTGGGATGTTGATAAATAGCAGTCTGCATCTCATAAAGGCAGTTTCTCTGTAATTCATGTTGGCTTATGTCACTAAAACTAGTTGCATCTTGTTTGCAGGTCTATGGAAATGCAGGATCTAGCCAGCCCACATAGACGACTAAGTGGTAGTAGTGAATCCCCCAGTGGTCCAAAACTTGATAACTCCCATATAAATAATAATTCCATGACACCCAATGGCACAGAAGGTGAGCCAGTCTTTTTTTTTTTTTTAGTGTTTCATAATTTGTTTTTTCTCCTTGTTGCTTTGGTGTTCTTGTAGTCAGCAAGCTATATAATGTTTTATTATTTTAAGTGTTCTGTGTTTATTCATAAGGTACATAAAGGCAATGTTCAATGTTTATCAGTAGTTACTATTACCAAGTTTCAGCAATAGCTTTCATTACAAGTTTATGTTAATTTCATGGAGTTTGAATGGACTGAGCAGGTAGTATGTGCAGAGCTTAAATTTTAAAAAAAAGTCAAAAAACTGAAAAGGAAGTCTAATGATTAGAGAAAAAAAGTAGGTGTTTACAATTGCCACAGTACAAAATGCAATGTTCCAGTCTTTTTTACTAGTTTGGTATTTGTTTAGGTTCTCACTTTTTGCAAGCTCCTAAGGCTATGAGAATTTTGTCAAGTAGGCTAATAAAACTGAGTGCTGAAAGTTCCTCAGGCTAGCTTGCTGCTCTGATGGAGTGGCCAAAATTCAAACAGGTGTAGTAATTCAATGGGGTAAGCCGATACCTATTTCTCAAGAAGCAGTCAGGCAGTTGATAAGTTATGTTTGTTCTCAGTAGAATGCTAACAACAGAACAACCTAACAGCTTTGCCAGTAATATAATACATCTATAATACATATAATAATACATATAATGAAACACAGAAGGGTTTATACAAGCGGCAAAAAATGCTCTTTCCTGTAGCATTTCTATGGCAATAGTGAGAAAGATTGTCCATTACACTTGGCTGGCTGTGTGAACAGAGACTTGATGCATTACTAGAAAAGAGAGTCACGCAGCTTCAGTATTGCTCTTCAGTACAAATGCATAGGTGAACTGCTACAACCGTTGTAGCAAAGTTATGCCTTTTTTTTCCTAAAAATTGGGCCGTAGTAGGGCTGTCAGACTCTTTAGGATTATGGACATGCATTGCATTTTTCCAGGAAAGGCACATGTCAATCAAACAGATGTTGTCCCCCCCTCAATTCCCCAAACATTTCTATTATTCGTTCTAATTGGAGTCCTTGGTAGTGGGGACGGTTATCAGATTAACAGGACTTTGTGCCAGACTTGTGTATAATTTACTTTTTGCTATTGCTATAGAAGTGTTGCGGCAATCAAATATTAAGCCATTTGAAAAAAAATAGCTTTTTAAAGGATAAATAAAGTGCTTACTGTGCTCATGTATTTTAAGCAGAAAAAAATTGTATGTCCGTAAATGAGTCTTCTTCCTTTAAAATACACAAGTATGTTGTTATATTTTTATATCATATTACCAGGTATATACCACTTCTGGTAAAGGATAAAATTGCCCTTTCAAATTAAAATTCCTCTAACTCACAGAAGCCTTTGTTGTAAACTTCATGAGCTTTTCTACCTTCTGTATAACTTGAAGGTTCTTTTGTAGCACAAAAACAGGGGGTGTTCCTTGAAACACTGAAAGATGTTCATCATCTGACTTGACTTTTTGTTCGACATGTGGTGCTGTGTGCACGCACTCTAAGAAATTCTTAATATTACTTTGTGAGGAAATGAGGTATATGTTGTATCTATCTATTAATGCACTGACCTCAGGTACAAAATAGTTTTGGAAATAATATCCCAGCTTCTAGGTAGGTATCAGAGTTTATCGAAGAACTTATTYATCTGACACTAGAATTTTACGGTTTTGGAGTGAATTCTACCCAGAAAGCTCTAACTTGCAATACATGTTTGCCTCCTGAGACGAAGCCAAACAGTTTTTCTTTTGTTTGCCCTTTTCCCTCAGGTGACATGACCCTGCTCAGCACTGCAGACTGGTTGCTCAGCCCTAGCACACAGAGCCCCGCAGGTTTGGGTGCTGCAGTGGGCGCAGCAGGCGTGGGCACTCAGCATGCGATTTCGGATTTGCTCCAAAAGTGTCCCGAGAGAGAGCTTGTGCTTGGCGGTTCTGCTCTAAGCTTTCTAATTTGAAAATTCCTGTCTCTGATTGCTCTTAAGTGACAAAGAAGGAAAAGTTTTTCAAAGAAACTAGTAGAATAATTTATTTCTGGATGAGATGTGTGTCAAGAGAGAAAATTTGTGAGTGAAGCAGATGTCTAAGAATCTGAAGGTGGAATTTTTGCTGCTAATCTCTTTTATCTTGAGAAAATGTTTTGTTAGGCTCCTTGAGCTGCTAAAGAGACTTAAGAAAAAGTGGAGTGAATGAAGCAAAAGTTTCCTATTTTTTAAATGAAGGATGAAGTAAAATTATTTTTGCTGGGATTCTTGAAGCAGAATCCTGCTGAGACACACGTGGCTGATTGTAAGGATGCGGTTGTAAGGGCTCGCCGAACACCTCTTTTTAGATGCTGCAATGTGGTTTGCTTGCTTGTTGCACATGGAGTGGACATGTGGGTTGCTGGAGCTTCACGTGTCAAATATAATATGTGAAACCAGCTTCCAGACTACCATGCACACATTCTCACTAATGTGAAAGAGCCCTCCTTCTCTAGCATAAGGGATCTTCATGTGACTGAGAAGCAGGGCCTCTAGGTATTTGCATGTTATAAATATCTTGTAAAGATATGTTAAATTTTATTTGACTATGGGTGTGATTTTGACAGGTTTCCATACCCTGAAGCACAGGATATGTTCACTAGATGAGGGGAGGGGAAGAAAAAAGAAGGAGAAAAAATACTCATCCAAAAGTGAAATGGCTGCATTTCAAACAAATGTTCATTAATTCCTCTAAGGCACATTTTCAGACTTGTTTTCTATTGATGTTTTTCTGCAAGAGGATGTGGTTGGAAGATAGCTCACTTTGTTAGCTAATATTTTAAGCTTCACACTTAGCTGTAAGTTTTCAAAGCACTGAATGGGGATTTAGTTGTGCAATTGAGTCTGAATTTAATCTCTACATGCAGCTTATATATAATAACTCTTTGTGTGCTTAATTTCGCTTTGATAGAGCAAAATTCTTCTCCTGGCCAGGCAGTATGGTCTTCATTGATAGGGAAGTAACAAGGAAATTATAGACCTTGACCAGACAGAAATTTCCCAGGATCAAATGCAGAGGAGTAACACTAAAATGTCTGGCTAAAGGCACTCAGAAAAATCAATCTGAGTATGCCAAGGTGGTGCTGATTATATAAATACTACAATATTTGAGGTTTCCATGTTCTCTTTAAGTGTATTTCCACAACATACCCTCTATTGTAGAAAAGAGCAGACACTGGACACCATAAAAATTATGGCCCTCTATGACTTGCCTAAGAAAATCTCTTAAAAAAAATTACTGGAGTAGGGATCAAAATGTTCATAGTTGTGCCTTATCTCTAATCTTCGTTTGTCAGTGAATTGCCATGGTGGGTTGATACYGAAGGAGTTAAAGGAACAATAACAACGGAAGCTCATAAAATTGCCATTCGTTAAGTTTTATCAGACAGCTGGTGGCTATTCCAACACCAGTGCCCACTTTGGTGGATACCCTTTAGAGGGGAAAGGCCRTGAGTAATCAGTAAATTTGAAAGGAGTAGGAAATCTGTTTTCCATAGCAGACAACTGCATCCAGTTTCTGCCTACAGTGTTCTTTACTTTTATCTTAAGAATGTAAATCAAATCTGATGGATGGCATAGAGTGAGAAACAGAAGCCTGCGGCCCATCGTGATGGAATGGAAAAGAATGGATGAGGACTGGGCAAAGGAGCTGTGATTTTCTGAGCAACTAGTTCATTCATTTAAGGAGTACAGGCCTGCTACTGCCCTTTTATTTCAGCGTTCAAGAAGGAAGGAGGGAAGGCACTGTCATATCAAGTGGGAAGGGAAAATGGATAACAAATTGAAGATCAGATTTTCAAAGATACATAGGAAGGGAGGCTTCAAAGGGAGTTGGACATCAAAATTCCTTTGGAAAAAAAATGATTCTCACTCTTTAAGTACCTGCTGCAACATGAGAATGAGATCTCACACAAAGGCAGTCAAAGCTCTCCACTACGAGACTATCTGATGTGTGGCCATTAGAAAGCTTGTTTTAAGTCTGGTGAACATAAATCCATCTTCAGGGTTTCAAAAGGCAGCACTGTGTGATATGTTTGCTGTCAAGTTACAGTATTACAGAATGGAGAAAAAAATGGTTTCAATATTTCCTGAAGTGATGGGGAGTAAAATGTTGAAATCCATAGAGAGGGTAGAGCTGGTTGTTATGGCAAGTGAYGTAGATTTCTCTAAGTAAATTATATTTCTATAAATTATATTTCTTGTAATTCTAGCAATATTTTGTAGCACTCAAAATAGCATTTTAATATTGCAATTAAGCAATTCATGTTGGCAATGAATGTTTTTAAATTTATTCCTATGCTTTTATATTTTTTTGCATTTTTGTATGCTTTGGGGTGCAAAGTTGTGGTATGTGATGGTAATCAGGCAAAATGATGCTTTTTTGTTGATGGTTGGATTCTGGTACCTTTTAATTGCTCGTTTCTGGAGTTCCCACTAATTATGTATGCTGAAGTTTCTGTACTTGTGTTTGCAATGAGGAGCTTGATGGTATGAAACTTGTAATTGATACCTCCATATTTAGACATCCTGAAATAATAGCATACTAAAGGTAGATGTAATATTTGCCTTTAAGTAGGGTATTAGCAGAAAAAGCTGTGGATGCTGACTTCTTTACTCATCCCAGAAGAGTGCAAGAGAACAGTTGTTTGGCCATAGGCAAAAACTGCAGAGATTCTGGGCTCCCAAAAGCAAGGTGGGGGTCTGTAGAGGCTGGTATGACTCTTCAACCTGATGTCACTTCTGGAGGATAAAAACCAGATACAGCCAGTTTATGTGAAGGCAAGRGRCTGACTTGGACTGTCCTTTCTTCCCTGCTCTCCACCTTTTTTTCYTTGTTGTATTACATTGGCTTCCTTCCAGACTCTTTGTCTTACCTGTGCTTTTATTCTCCTGCTTCCCCAAGAGTCTTTCCGTCTGTTCTGAGCACATGTGACATAATGCTCTATTATTCCTCTATCGTAGGTGCTTGGCTAGTGAAATGACTTGTCCACTTCTCTGATGACTCAGTTGAGCAACTACTTTTCCAAGGTCTTGGGGAGGAGACTGGCTTATAATTATTTATGTACTTACTGTYTTTTCTATATGTATTTATATCCATTTTTGAAAGATTCTCTATTTTGGTTTCCTCCATAAGTTTTTCCTGAAAGAAAGGACCTCATTTAAGTGMTAAGTTAATAGCAGTGCTGGTTCCCACAGGCATTTGAGGGAGACAAAACACTCCAAATGACAAATTACTTTACAAAAAAAATAGGAACATCTTGGAAGMACCATTATTTTAATATAATTTATTTTTGCAGGCTTCTCATATAGATGTTCACAGCACATGCTGTTTCAGATTGTGGATGAAGATTGTGGTGGTGTGAGAGCACCCTCTGAGTGTGTCTGAGGGTCCCACAGCTCCACGTGCACAGTGGTTGTGCACAGGCTGTGGGATTTCRAGGACCTGTGAAGATGTCCACTAGTTTATTGAAAATTGTAGCCACAACACATTGTTCTCGGTGTGGTGTCTTTCCAGTGGGACCAGCCTGTTATGCACATGTACAATTGTGTGATTCCATACACAAATGTCATATGAAATGTCATATGCCATATGCCTGGCCAGTAATACAAATGAGAAGGAAATGCAGCCCCAGCTGTCACTGTGCACCTGCAGAAACTCCAAGGAACAGAAGTAGAACATCTTAGTCAAAGATCACACCTTAGTAGGGTGGTGYTTGAAGAGCCTTAACAACTTCAGACTTGTGACTTGATGATTTAGCGTTTGCATTTGCGTCTTATAATCTTCTGATGGGTTTTGCTTGTCCTAAGTAGATAAAAAGTGGTTACACTTCGGGGTTAGCCATGTCATCTTACCCTGGTCAGTGAGTGAAGTACCCGTGCCTCCAGGTTTGATGAAACAAGGAATTTGCTGCTGCTGGTGCTGGCTGGAGGGAAATGGAAGCTAGCACTATCCCTCTTTGTCCAGGTGAATTTGGCTTTAAGTCTGTCAGTCTTGGAGTTCAGACCCTGGCCAAATGCAGAGCATATTATTTCCCATTAATGAAAATTCCCACCTGCTTTGTCATTGTGCTTCTGTCTTCATGAGTTAGTCTTGTGTCTTGTACATCTAAATGTCAGAGCAGGCTTGACTTCTCCATGCTGCTCTCTTGCTCACTTGAAGACCTCCATGTTCCCAGAAGGCAGTGAAGAAAACCTTCYTTGCCATTAATGGCTGGGCCTGTGATGTTTTTTGGTCATTCTGTCTGGCTTTGGTTAAAGAATATGAATACTGTTTGTGAACAGTGCAAACTGTTAAACATGCATGGTCAGATTCCCAGTTAAAAAGAGGAAAAGAAATAAAGGAAATAGAATAGTCCATGACACCTCTAAAAGGATTGGTTTTGGATATATGCTGCCTCCATTTTCAGAGGAGAGACACAAACATTTGGTACAATTGGACGTGTGAGTGTGAAGGGGTAAGAACCTTAGTTTGACTCAGATGCTCTCATCTCCTAGCTGCCATGAATGAGTCTGTACTTGTCAGAGAAATACCCAAGTTGAATCTTGCTTAGCAGCTACAAATACTGTCCAACCTTGTCTCTATCCAGATGTTGTTGAATTTTCTTTCTGATCTTGCGCTGTARCAGTGACGCCATTTCTTTGTAAATTTAAGGTTTTTACTGCTAAGTGAGCAGGTACAAGGATGTTAAAGGTGTTTCACCTGAAATGCATAACATAAGAGCAAGATGAGGATCATGGGGGTGTATGTGGTGAAACCTCAGTGTTAGCCACAGCCCAAATACTGGAGAAGTTTTGAAGACTCTCACATCAGAGGAGGGGAAMGCAGGGAACAGTCTGGGCTTGAACTAGAATGTGCTGCTTTGAGCAGGGACTTTCTTTGAAAACCATACAAAAATTTAGGCTGGAAATTACCTTCTGGTAGTTTCCAGACAATGAGATTCAGGAAGAGTTCTCTGCTTTGAGAAGCAGTAACAAGTAAGTTTATCAGGCTTCATGATCAGAAGCCGATGATTTGATAATCTGTGATAGAAAGAGACAATAATATCCTGGATAGGAATTAGTACAATTGAGTAACCTGTAACCTTTTTATAATTGCAAGGTTCTTCACTACAAACAAGGAGTGTTTGAAAAAAATAATGGAAAATCATCAGCTTACAGGTTCAAGATAGAATTTTTGTCTTGTTGTTAGTGACAATTATCTTTAAGCTTCCAGGTGAACTCTGGGCTTCTAGTGAGTACAGAAAGAGGATGATGTCAAGCAAAACAGTATGTGAATAGCAACTGATACATAAAATACTTAATCAAGATTTACATGGTGTTTAGTTACTACTATTATTTGAAGATGAGACAAGCCAAAATAGGGCAAGAGGTTGTGTTTTTATGTATGTCTATAAACAAACTAACCACTACACTTTGTTGAGTCTCTTTGTAGCCCATGAACACTGAGAGCTGTCAGCCGGGAATAATTTAATTTTGCCCWCTTATTCATTTTACCCACTTATTTGTATAATACAAAGAACATAATATTACAGTGTTAATTCAATCTTAAAACTGCAAAATTGAAACCAATTCAATTAGTCAGGCATGTTTGCAGTATTTCTATTCTGATTTAGTGTATATGGCATAGCTGTTAACACAGATGAGTTCAGTAGAGCAAGCCTTATGTGTATTTAATGTAATAAAAGCAATTTTTAGAAGATATTTAAAAACCTTATTTTTTCATGCTTAAAGGTGCAATCTTTATGAGGTATTTCTACAATTTCTGTGTTAGGAGTAGCCAAATATTAGGTCTTTAAATCCATATTTAAAATAGCCAGCATCTCATTCCTCATAACACTCTTTACTGATAYGTATACCAGGAACTGCATGACAAGCTGTGAACTCAGAAAGTTGTTACTTGGRCAATGAACCACATGAACTTGTGGGTTCTGGTCTGAAGTTCTCTCTCTCACTGGAGTTCAGAAACTGCCATGTAAGTCATTTTTTAACCACCTTTCACTATACAGCTGACAAAACAGGGCACATTGCACTTGCAGTCTCTAAGTTCCTTTACAAGAAAAATCTTGACAATCAATATAACATTAGCTAAGCAGTTGTGATATCTCTGAATTTTTGTGCTTTTTTCTCCAAGCTAGCATTTGTGCTATTATCTGCTACTCCTATTTTTTTCTGTTGTTCTATATGTTGTTTTCTTACACAGTTTCTTTTTAAATCTTTTTAGAATTTCACAAATGACTAGAAWCAAAAAATAAGGAGGAAAAATATCTCTTTGTTGACATAGTTTCTTAAGCTCCTTGGTATATAAATCAAATCTAAATCACTGGTTCTAAATAAACACCAAATTTTTGCAGCAGATAAGGAAGACATTAGTCTTCTTCTTGAACTTCTTATTGATAATCTGTTTTATTACATGAGTGGTTTGGGTGGCACTAAAGCTTAGCAGTACATTGCTAAATCAGAGTCTGTCCCTAGACTTCAAGTCTGATGATTCTGCACCTCTGTAAAGGTCAGTTTTGATAAAGGAGCAGCAGAAATGGGAACTTTCCTGTGTCGCTTTCCACGGTCTCTGCCACAACTGAGCATGGTGTTGTTGGCTGTTACTGGCAAGCTTGCAATGTGTGCTGTCTAGATGTGGCAATATTCCCGCTCATTTCCCAGCGTCATCTTGTGAAAGCTTGGGACATGTTGCAGAAATGTTGACTGTCATGGAAAATGTGAAGAGCTGGAATCCAGAGCACCCGTAGGCAGCATGTGGCAGGGCCAGATCTGTGCCCAGCCAAAGCCTGGCTTCCTTGGACAGCTCCATATGTCTCTCATCATAGACATGGGTGACTCATGTGCTGCTGGGATAGACTGTGAGACTTGTATCCTTAGGCAGTCCCTTTGCAGTTCTCTTTCCYCGTGATTCTGGGATGAAATATGCTCCCTTGCAGGTCAGTTTTGCCTTGGACAAAAAAGAGACCTTCCTTTAAAGTAAGAATGCATGTAAATGTTTCCAACAGCTAAAACCATGGCTATTCTTCTCAGTTTATTTTTTTGTATAGCAAGATTTCATCATCTTAAATGTGCTCAGGCTGATAGAAGGAAATACGCAGTAATTTTCAGGCATTTTGGTTAAAATGCTTGGGGAATGGAGAGCTTTTCAGGACCTCTTCATCTTCGTTAAATTCCCAACTATCTGTGACACAGAGGTTCATTAAGCTTGTGGTTGTTTCTAAAGGCAGCATAATAGGGCACATTTATTATCACCCAAGTCATTGGTATCCAGATCAGGAATAAAGGGAACATCCTTTCTTATATCCTGTTTTTCTTGTATTCAGGAGATAAAACAGCTGAGAGAGAAGACATAAAGTTTTTATGAAAAATTGTTGAGCACCTCAGTCAGCAACTTGAATTCATTCCCATCAAAAAGGCACTGCATTGTATTTCATGTTATCCTGTATCTTCAAAAGTAGTATGTCTAGTAAACAGCATTCAGTTTTAAACTAAGTTGCACAGAAATATTGCTCGTTAGCCACAGAGACAGAAATTGCATTTTGATGACATTTTTTTCTGAGAACGGTATCTTTTACAAGGATCCAGATAGGTGCTCAGAGGCCCGTGCAACCTGGCCTTGAACATTTCCAGTGATGGGGCAGCCACAGCTCCTCTGGGCAACTTGTTCCTGTGCCTTACCGCCCTCAGAGTAAAGAATTTCTTCCTGATACCTAATCTAAACCTATTCTCTTTCTCTTTGGATCCATTCTCCCTTTTCCTGTCACTACATGTTCTTGTAAAAGGTCCTTCTCCGTCTTTCTTGTGGCCTCCCTTCAGGGCACTGGAAGGCCACAACTAGGTCACCCCAAAACCTTTTCTAGGCGCATTGATCCCAAATTCCTTAGCCTTTCCTTGCAGGGGAGGTGYTCCACCCCTCTAATCATCTTGGTGTCCCTCCTCTGGACTTGTTCCAAGAGGTCAATGTCCTTCCTGTGCTGGATGCAGCACTCCYAGTTTTGTCTCAAAGAGCAGAGCAGGGGGCAGAATCCCCTCCCTTGCCCTGCTGGCCATGCTTCTTTGGTAGCCCAGGATACAGCTGGGCTTTCTGGGCTGCAAATGGACATTGCCAGCTCTCATGTAACCTCTCATCCACCAGAAATCCAAAGTCGTTTTCAGAAGGGCTGCTTTTTATCTAGAACAACTGATGTTATACTTTTCTATATTGTGTGCACCCTAGCATAGTCTTCAGACTGCTAATTTGCAGTGATCCAAAAATGAGGAGTAAGGCATAYTGTTTCTCCAGTAGAGAAGAGGAAGAGTTTGGAGAAAGCACATACTGAGAACTTCCACCCTTTACTCCGAGTTAGGTCTTATCTTCCTCTCTTTTCCTCCACCACAGATACCAGCTATAGAGGAAAGCATCTTTCATTGTTATTCCCAAAAATATAATTGCATTATGGAAACTGAGTTCAGAAGACTTGCAAATTCTGGGGGAACTCAGAGTAGTCTAGGAGAGAAATATGAGTCTGGCTGTAAAATGTAGCTGTGATAACCTTGTAAGAATAAGCAGAAGATAATGTGATGCTATAATTTTTCATATCTAGACTGACAAGTTGTAGAACATGCTGTGAAAGTCTGGTAGTTTCTGAAAAAATGCTTGTGATAGACACTTTGCAATAAATATTTCATTGTATCTGTGTGTTAGACTTTCAGTATTTAGTCATTAAATGGATGGTGAATAACTTATATGCCGTGTTTTTAATATCTTTGTATTAGAGTTATGGTTCAGATCATGAGTTCACTTTTGAAGTGAACCTCGTGGCCACCTTTTCTTACCACATTAATTCCCCTTAGGGAGTCTCTTGGACTTCCCTTGTTTCAAAAAGCTGCTTTGCAGAARTACAACTAACGTTCTCAAGCTGAATAACCCCTCTCAAAAATGCCTGACCTCTGGACGCTGGACCCTCTGCACCAGCCATTTCACTTCATGAAACTTTCCTAAATGGATTGCACTGCTTGTTAATGAAGATACAGCAGAGTTTTGTGTGCAGCTAAGCATTGACCTCCCAAGTTATCAGATAAAAACCCTGCATGGGAGTCAAAAGAAAATAATGGACAATTAGTAAGATCTTGAGAGATTTCTTACAAATCCCATGGAGGAGGCATGGTGAAGGCAATAGACATGCAGAGATAAGAATTTGGATTGRCAATGAAAGGAAAGGTCTTTAGTGAAACGAGGGAAGTCCCTCTGCCTCACCCTTTCCAAACTTGGTACCAAAGGGTTCCTGCTAATGATGGTTGTAGTTCCTGAACACACACGTGTAGACAAACATACATGCAACACGTGTATGCATGTGTGGTGGCACTGAGGCTTTACATGCCAAACGGGGTACAGTTTACCTTGGTTTTCTCAGCTTGGCTCCCGGCAGTGTTACAGAGCTGCCTCACTGAAAGGTCAGGTATGCACCAGCGCTGGCGCGTGGGCAGCGGCGTCTCTGTGTGTGTCAACAAGGGCAAAAGGGGGGATGTTGATAGTAAGAGCAGCTCTGTTGATTTCTGAAACATCATCCTCAGTTGCTTTTGGCATGCTGTAACCCCAAAAGCCAGGTGTGTAAAAATGGATTTGAGGGATTGCCATGATGTTCTGCTAACTCTCTGGGAGTAGCTATTGGTGCCTATTTTACATCCGTGCCAGGTCAGCCCCATCCTTGCTCTTTGAGTCAGGATACTCTCCTGATCCAAACATTACAGAGTTTGCACTGAAGCGACAGAAAGGGAAACTGTTTATTTACTTGAGGATTTATTAAAAGCCATTAATCAATTATTAATTATTAATCAGCATGAGCCAGGAGATAATCTCTTGGTGTCTTTCTTTTTTACTCTCAGCTAGCCRTGTTGTGTTGTGGGTGCAGGGGGTATAAAATGTTAAAGCATTCTTTGAAGTATTTGGTGAGACTGTGTTCCCCTTTGTTTATTCAGAGTTGTTGTGTATAAAGTTGGTTTTCATTTTGAGAGAAGAAATCCACCTTGAGGAAAGTGTTTTACTTCATCACAAATTCTTAATTTTCCTCTGAAAATTTATTTAATTGGAAACAAAATTTTAACAGTCCTCAGCAAAAACCATTTAAAAATTATTTCCTCTTTTGTCTTATTCAATTTGCTGTCTTTCAAGCCTGTAAATGCTGTGTGACCTGATCTAAATGTGGATCCTTATTGTTGGGTCTGCAGGATTAAGAGGAATCAGGACAGGTGCAGAGAGTTGCATGGGGACTTCTGGTTTGTTACAGTGGCTCTTATTCCTTGGGGACAGGAATAACCCTCTTGATCATCTTATATTTATGTGTAAATCATAGCTGCCAGTATTTTGCATTGTTTGTATACACAAATACATAACATGCAAAATATTGATAGCCATTATTTAGAACGTTTTTGGCAGATTTTTGTTTTTTTGAGTTTGTATCTGTGGTGAGTGTGTGTGCATGCGCGTGCAGGAATATCAAGAGTATATAGAATATCTCCTGTTTATATTTCTATAGTTAAAACAGAACCAATGAACAGCAGTGAGATCGCTACTACTACTGCCACAGACGGGTCTTTAGACAATTTCTCAGGATCAGGTAAGGAATAAACAAAAGTTTTAAGTTCAGCCTTTTTTCATTTATTATTTTCTTATCCCACATGGTCTAAACCTGTGCACATCTCTAAAAAAGCCTTTTGCACTTTCCAGCTTATGCCTATTTCTGTTCATTTTAGTCTAAGTCAACAGGAGTTTTCCCCAAGTAAAGAGCATTGCATTATCAGGCTTATTAACGTCCATTGGTGTCTTTGGTGGGAGTCTCACTAGGGAGCATTCTGGCCCAGAGTAATTACTTTTCGTTTTCTGTGAGTAAACATACATGCCTCTGTGATTATTATTCTAATTGAGGGGTAGGTCTTCCTCACGTACTGTAATTTATTATTACCAAGGCATTCATTCTTTTGTCAGGCTTCTTTCCTTCGTGGAAGCCAAATGCATCTTAGCTTCTGACGGCTTAYGAACACTGTGAGAACAACCTAAGGTGTTTGCTCAGTTTTGCACACCTGAGGACTAACTGTGGTACTTCTAGCACATCATTTTTATGGTGCAAATCAAATCAAAAGAAGGATCTCATAATATATTGTGGGATTACGTTTCCATAGTAGCAAAGTTTGACATCTTGTAACCAGTCAGACTGCTTAGTAGCCAGCCCTTTCCTGGTCTTGTCACAGCCTCCATTTTCTGCACAGGCTGTTGAGTATGAAAGCATCAAGCCTGAAAGTCCAAAGAAAGGTTTCTAAGGTATTTTAACTTTCTGAAAGAAGAAAATACAGTGTGTAGCTAATAGTAGCTACATACGTCTGTGGTGATCTGACTAAAGGTGGGACTGCAACGTTTGGCAGTTTTGCAGCCTCATAGGCCACAGAAAAGAAAAATTATTGGGTGGAGAAGGCACAGAAAGAGGCTCCCTGCTTCCCTCCCAGAGTGTAAAGATGATGGATTTTCCCTGTAGCTGGCCAGGAAGGGGGTAGCTGGCGAGGGGTAATTATGAGTGCCTTGTTTATTTCCAAGTACTTAGCAATAAGGCCTGTTGTTTCTCGGGCTGTCTGATTTTACAGTAGTCTCATAACCTGCCGCTGACCCTTTCCTGGCAAAGGCTTCCAAAGCCCACCTTGGGACCTAGGGGAGAAGTGACACCCAGACAGTRACCAGAGAGGGAAGGGCTCCCAAAAATATGGCCCCGAGCAGGGTAGGCCAGCAGAGCCGCCACGCTCYGAGCAGCACCCAGGAATGCTGACAGAAACGGGCTGTGCTGGTGTGAGGCTCCGTGCCACCGGCGCGGGGCTGCTCGGGGAGCAGCGCGCGGCGTAGCCTCCTCCGCTTACGCCTTTCRCTAACAGCATCTGCACCTTGGGCGTCTTTGTGCAACACTGATTTGAAGGTCTGAAAGCATTTTTAGACAGCAGATAAGGTGGAAGAAAATAGGAGTGTAGTAAGGTAATACATAGTCTGTATTAGGAATTTTTTTTTTTAAAAAAGAGGCGCGTGCTCTGAAGAGGGCCATATGTTTTCAATCAAGGCAATGCATAAAGCTCCTTCATAAAATGTAGGTCTTAAAAATCCTAAAAGTTAATAAAATGTTGCACTTGAGATATCAACAATCCTTTGAAAATACGAAGGGAAATGTTTCCATTAGGAAATAAGTTGTTTGCATTGAAAATGTTGCCTGTGTGCAACCAAAGAATAAACTATGGCTCAGGAGTTGTACAAAGGGGCAATTTAGTATTTGAGATTTGCAATCAAGATTTTAATGTTAAGCATTCTTGTATAGTTCCTCTTAAAATATTATTTTCTATCTAAGGTATCAATGATATTTGGATTTAATTAAAATCTTGTTAATAATCTGAAATTCTATTAGGAAAAATAATATTTATCTTTGGTGTGTGTATTTACACTTCTGTATGCTTTCTTTTCTCCTTGGTGCAGCAATTGGAAGCAGTGGTTTCAGCCCAAGACAAACACACCAGTTCTCCCCACCACAGATTTACCCTTCCAAGTATGATATCTTTTTAAAATAATAATAGTAGTAGTAATAATAATAACTGGAATAGGCAGATTTTAACCTCATTTAAAATAATAATTGAGTCCATCTGTTAAGCCATAATTTAAACCGCAGCAGCTTTTGGGAAATTTTTTTTTTTTTAAATTCTAGGAATGTGTTTGAAAAATATTTGTAAACTTCTTATTTCATTTATTCTTTTATTATTGATTTCTTACTGTTTTGTCTCTTAAAGTTTCTGTTGTGTAGCACAGCCTATGATTATGTGTTAATGAAGCAGGAGGATTATAATAAGGCTAAAAATAAGTACACGCATGTCTGTCTAATGCAGTGTCTGTCCTATTTTCTGTCGTTTGTAATCAATAGCAGACCCTACCCACATATTCTTCCTACCCCGTCTTCACAAACGATGGCTGCGTATGGGCAGACACAGTTTACAACGGGAATGCAACAAGCTACAGCCTATGCCACTTACCCCCAGCCCGGCCAGCCCTACGGAATCCCTTCATATGGTAAGAAATCACGTCCGTGTTATTTTATTCCTGAGGTAAATGTTTTTTAGATCAAGGTTAYGTGACCCTCAGGTTAGTACTTAGTGGGACAGCTGTGCTCTAGAGCATTTCTTGTGGAACGCTGTTAATTTTCCCACCTTGAAATGAGTGACRTTTAATTTGTGTATTAAAGAACTAAAAAGGTGCTCAAGAAGATGAACCCATTTTGGGATCAGGGGGAGAGGTTCATTAGCTTTTTGTTGGTGACATCAAAAATACAGCACTGAAATGGGAAGAGAGATCTTGGGGCTTCCATTACACAGGCCCAGCCCCTGGCGACTTGCTCAGGACTCTGCTCCCCAGCGGTGCCAGAGGTTACGTGGGGACGTAAAGGTCTGAATTTCAGCTGATACAGATTACTGGAACCCCGATGAATCTGCGAGGCTGTGCTGACTTTCAGCAGGCAAAAAAACTGATTCAAAAGTGCCTCCATCAAAAAAAAAAAAAATCTCACTTTTCAATGTTTTAAAACTCCCTGGAGGTGAAAATTGAGGTAAATTGCCACTGAAGGTCTGTCTGCCTGATGAAGGAGATAGTACTAAATAGCAAATATTTCCAAAAAAGTTTAATTTAAAAACAAGCTGCTGTGGGTGAGACCATTTTCCTGCCAGACTGTCTGCTGGCAGACCACATAGCAGTGCAGCAGYGAGGATGCATTATTAGAAAATAGGTCTTATATTCCTCTGGGGGAATATATTAAAAATATACAGTCCACATGCTTTGAGCAGTATATTTTGTAAAAATACATTCAGATAATGTAAGTTTTATACCAAAAGGACAGAACCRCCATACAAGCTGTTCACTTTAAAGTTGTTAAAAGTTTTAAGTGCAAAGCTGGTGAATCTTCCATCTTGAAGTCTGCAAGTTGAAAATCCACTGGCTCTCAAGTATATCCTAGGGCAGATTATGGTGAACAGTAGGTAAAAGAAATACATTCTTATTTCCCCATACTTTAAAATAGGGTTCTAAGTATAAATTGGATGTTTCAGTTCCAGTTCGAATCCACATATTTTAAGCTTACACCATGAGATGGGGACTCTTAGACACACACACACACACATACACACACAAGAGCTCCTGTTGCTGATGAGAGCYTGTCTGCCAATTCCATCTGGATCAGGTGGGGTGATAACAGACAACCTTTTCCCCCCCTCCTGCTTTTCTTGACCTGTTTCTCCTGCAGACACCTCATGTTCATACTTGGCTGACTGCAAGGCTTGGGCAGCCCAAACAGTGACTTTTTTGTTTTTTGCTTGGTTCCTCTGGATGAAATCCTGACCCCACTGAAGTCAACTCTAAAATTCCCACTGACTTCAGCCAGGCCTTGATTTCACTACTTGAGTTTAGCTGTCTCACTGTCGTCGGAGCTGTAATTGAGAGTTGCTTTACTTGGCAACTGCTTGTGGGGGTTAACATGCTTGCCTGCTCTTTTGTTTTGGTTTGGTTTTTTGCTTAGTCCATCCCACATGCCTAGGACTTCAGATAAATTTGCRGTGTTTTACATTGCAGAGCTGCTTTTGACCACTGAAATCCTCAGCTCCTGAGCCAAGAGGATTTTTATGTGTTTTGTTCTTTTCAGAAAATGCCTTGTGGCTAGTGCTAAGGTGTTCCTTGCTGATGTACTTTATAGGAGTAATATTTAAAAGCAAATAACTAGTTAAATGTTTTGGGACCTAACATATATTTTTTCATATTTAAGGCATGGCATATAATCTATTCTCCCRAATGAAATTATGTGGGGAGCATTAGGACACTCATTTGCAACAGGCAAGAACTGAAGCCTTACTTAAAGCCGAAATTCTATGCTTTGATCTGCAGTTTAGACCCCATGTACCCTCTGTCTTGCCTTTCTTTCACCCTGGCAGAAATCTTACAGCAGTATAAAGGGAGAAGACATGCCTATGTGAAAGGAAAAACTGAGTTGAGGCCTCTTTCTTTTTGTTTCTTTACTCTGGTTCTACTAGAAGAAAGAGTATTCATGGGCTCCTGTATCAGCCTGCCTCAAGTTTTCTCTCAAGAGTGGAGTTTGGGAAGGTCCTGTCTCAACTGMACCTCTAGCCTCTTCATTTTTCCAGTTCCCCACCTCCACAGCCATGCAGCCATGCAGGCAGGAAGGGGGGTGGAGGGGAATGCCATTGACAGCTGCTGCCYTGGGGCTCCTGGCTCTGCTTCATCTGCAAAGCCCCTGAGGAGGCTGGAGAATTTCCTGAAGCTCTTTCCTCTTGCCTGCTCCAGCACCAGCATCTACCAAAGGCTTTRCTTACCAGCTTCTTTACTTTCCAGATCCTGGCAGTCCCCTTGTGTCACTGTCCCTTCCCACTTCCTTGAGTACATTAGATTTGGGAGAAGGGAGCATCGAGGTTTGATGRGTGAAGGCTTTCTGGATGAGAGCAAGTGTGAGAGTGAGTCCCAGGAGATGAAAGGCTCTTCATAGCATGGAGGTTTGCAAAAGGGCACGTCAGTGCCAAGTTGTCTTCACTCAAGTGGCATCCTCCTACTGCTGCTTTTGATCATCTCCTCCTGCTCAGTCTTAGAGTTGGATCAGGCTGTTAAAGGAAATTTAGACTAGAAATGTAATGCTTGATTTAGTTAAGCTTTCTCTAAGCCATATTTAATCAGCATTTCAGAAGTCCTTAAACGGACAACAAATAGGGATTGTTGGTATCAAATCATCCATAGCAGGAGTTTCCCCTTGGAAATGAGGTGTCAAGATTCGTCATTCAAACAGCTTAATTGTAACATGAAACAGAAGAAGCAAGTAAGCATCAGGGAAAAACAAGCAAACAGGGTTAGTCTGGCAGTTGGAGGCCTGGCAGAAGGAATTAAGGGTAATCAATGACAGCAGTTGAAAAATAATTATTTAGATGGCAGAGAATGTGCTGCCATTTCTGTATGGGGAGGTATTGAAGTTTTGCCAACACAGTAACTTCTGAGCCCTCTCCTACCTTGAAACACTGTTGAATATTGTCTAAAGAAAAATCCAACCAGGAAATGGACTTGGATTAACAGTAATTTTCAAAAGAATGTTACTAATTCGCACTTAGTTAATTCAGTTCAAATATTGTTGGTTTCTGAACAATGAGGTATCACTGAATGCCACAGTGAAACCTAAGAATTTTGTATCACTTTTCCATTACTTCGGCTATAATTATTTTTAAATGGTAGTTCATGTTGGGACAACTTTATAATTAAAACTAAGAGACAGAGGCTGAATTGTGTGCATTTCTTCAGTATTTTGCTTGCTGATATTTGCTGCTCATTGCCTTACAAATTGAGGGAGGAATCACTGAAAGTGGGCAGCAAGTCGTTCATTGATCAGACTTTGGATTCTTTTATAACTAAATTTAGAAATGAGAGAATAATGTGGTGTGTAATGGATTTCCCCGTCAGTGCAGACTAATGACTCTCTGCTATGTTTTTCCCAGTTCAGCAGATTGCTTCGAGAATAGTTCCTGTCTGTTAGGTGCTTTTTTGTTAAAAAATGAATTAGTGTTTAATTACCATTGAAAAATCATCATTGCACTTAATACTGCTAGTTCTCTTTATCCACTTCTAATTCCTTAAAAAACCATTCTTGGAGCTGTGTAATTTTCGTGTAGGAATATTATACAATGCAAATCTCAGTTATGTCATTAATGGGTAGATGGCAGGAGAGCTTGGCTATGCTATGCTTCATTAAATTCATATAAAGTTGCTAATCTACCTCTGTGTAATGTCATGAATATATGGAAAAGTTTGCCTCTGGCAGGAAAGGAAAAAAGGAATAATGCAACTTCCTGTTCATGTATAAATTTCTTTTGCAGTTATTGGAAACACAGTTTTGGATTTAACCTCTCCCTGGTGAACTTCAGTTTTCCATGTGCTTTTAGACTGCCCTTACCCTATTCATTTGTGCATGCTCTCAGTATTTGTTGTGTCAGGCAAGAAGAGTAGGTATATGTTAAAATTGCTGTTAATTAAGTGATTTTATTTTCCATCCCTGTTTCAATATGAACAAATAGATTTGCTGTCACTAACTGATTTAGGTGCATTGTGGGCAGGCATCAAGACAGAAGGTGGATTGGCACAGTCACAGTCACCTGGACAGACAGGATTTCTAAGCTACGGTGCCAGCTTTAGCACACCTCAACCTGGACAGGCTCCCTATAGCTACCAGATGCAAGGTCTGTATAAACAGATATTACCATTAATTAGATATAGCTAATGCTATGGTGGGTTTTTTCCTTCTTATTTTGTTTTATTCCTAGAAAAAAAATGAATGTTTGCTTGGGCACTTAACTCTGATTTTATTGCAGTTGGAGATGAAATGATGATTGCCTTTGCTGAGAGAGCAACAGGCCAGCTCTCAGCAGTTTGGAAGATCCCGTGCTTCATTAAATTTTAAATAGTGAAGTGTTCTAGTGTTATTACAGTAAAAATGTATCTCTGAATAGCAATAATTTAGCAAATAGTGAATGAGACAAAGCTAGTTCTGGAAAACATGACAGGATTATGAATTTAGGAAGTGCCAAATATAATTTGACACCTGAGCGTGTTTGAGGAGGGAGAAGAAGATAAAAATACCTACTGCAGCTGTGGAGGTAGCTAAGTAATGATTGAAGTCTGTTTCTTTGAAGTCTATTTAAAAGTCGTAAGTCTTTGTATGTGCAGGCTATTATTATCAATTATATTTTGTAGCCTTACTTGCCTGTTTAGTTTACTTAATGTCTTTCCACCTTGTTCTCCCAATTCCTTTTCACTGAGAATTCGCTGGGTGTGCCTGGTTCTGGATTGCTCACCGCTTAACGGATATTTTAAAAAATCTTTGTTTACCAGAAATAGCTAATTTGGGATGTCTGCTGCAGGCCTTTTCACCCTGAATTTGGCAGTAGATATCAGGTGTGTTGCAGATTTTGGAATTGTTGAAATAAGTGATCAATCACAAAAACGGACCACATTTTTTTATAAGTTTAGCACCTTTGTATATTATCAAGCTCAGTTTAAACTCTGTGCCATCAAGTAAACACCCCATGAAATGTCTTGAGGCAGAATTGCTTTCAGAGACTAAGTGAATGAGATTTTGCTTTTGTTCCACAGCTTTAAGAGTATATTGATCCAGTCCTTTGCTCAGACACGAGAGAGATGGCTTTTTGTTGTGGGGTTTGTTTTTTTTTCAAATCCCCTTTTGAACTGTGTGTTGAGTAGCTCCATAGGGCAAAAGTGACCATCTGACATCTGAAATGTTGCTGACTTGTAGTGTGCTCTGACAAGTAAGAGGGACAGGACCACCGTAACATGTGGATTTTCATCTCCCACTCACCTCCACACCCACCTCCCCTCCAAAAAAATCCTACCTCTCTGTAGGAGAGAGCTCAAAATACTTGCCAGCAGTGGCTACAATGAACTTCTGAATCAACATTTCAGCTTTTAAGGAACTGATAATTCACGGAAGCTAGGAAATAGTGTTATTGAAGAATCAGGTCTGTGCTGCCTATAATTTCTATTGCAGTAGTACCTTCATGCCACAGTCATATACTGGGATCCTGTTGTGCTAACTTCTACAGGAAAATAAAAATATAGTCCCCATACAAGTTGGAGGCTAAAATAAAACACACAGGCTAGGAGGGCCTAATGTAACAATAAAGCTGACACTGTTTATGTGTAAGAAACAGTTGGCACCACATACTGGTTATCTAACATCTCTAAAGGTGTATTTGTAAGATACCGAGCAGAGGGATGTCAATAAAAAGGGATTTTAGGCAGAACAGGGAAATAGTTTTGAAGATGTCTATGGGAAACTCATTCAATAAAGAGAGGGAAGAAGGAGCAGCATAGGATAACATAGAAAGTGCTTGGAAAATTTTAAGTGATTGCTGTAAGTAATGTGAATGCTGGCATTAGTAGTGCAAAGCTAGGACTCTGTCAATAGACTGCATACAGTCTGCCATAAAGGGTATTGCTTTGTTTTTTTGCTTTATGCAAAGTGTGTGTAAGGTCAGAATTGTCAAGCTCAGCAAAGGATGACAGTTGTCAAGAGATGGAACAGTAAGATCTTGGAAAGCATTTCAGCTGTATACATTGAGAGGCAAGGATCTAAAAACATTCTGCAAAAAGAAATACGTTAAAGTTGACCCAGTTGTGAAGCTCTAATAAGAAAAGGATCAGAAGAATTGTTTTAATGATGGAATTGTCTGCAGAGCTTAGGGAGGAGGGGGTCTGACCCTGGGTTCTGCTCTGGCTGTGCTGTGCTTGGGCTGAGAGCTGCCCACCTGTGGRAGTCAATGGATCACTGACAGTCTGGCTTGGGCAGAAGAGCCACAGGTCAGCGTTGGAGGGTCCCTGCGGTGTGTACGTCCTTTCTGTTGTGCTCATAAATGGCACGATGTCTGGGTGAGGGAAGGACTGGTTTTCTACAGAAACCTTAGAGACCATAAGAATGGAAATAAGGAGAATATTTCAAATGAAAGAATTGGTGGAGTTTTTAGTTGCTAAGTAGAAAAGAATCACATTGCTGAACAGGTCTTTCTTGTAGTTAAATGTTTGACAATATATGTCTATGCTATACATGAGAATATATGTCTTTGTAATATTTTCATTAAGTTAACTTTTGTATTTGAAACAACTCTAAATYGACTTAATTCTTCATTTTGATTGAACAGCTGTTAAAAGTAAACAGGAACATTTGTTTCTCTTTCCTGATTTAATTTTGGAAGGAGAACCTATTCATAATTTCAACTATTATTTAAGGACAAAATTGATTCTCATGACAGACGACGGAGTTAGTGCTGCTGCTGTTCAGTTGTTTGTGCAGAAACCTCCGGAGAGGAAAATGAGTTTATTCTCCCTTTCCCCTCTAGCAGTATATGGGCAGGCTGCAGCCTCAGCCTTGTCATAGCCTGCAATAGCCGTTCTTCATCTCCTGCGTGCAGCTGCTGAGCTGCTAAATGGAGATAATGGATCCCACAACCTCCTTCACAACCGAGCGTTACATGACAGCGCGCTCGGGGCCCTGCTGGCSTTCTTGCCTGCGGTAAAGGGGATTTCCTGGCGGCCTTGCAGTTGTCCTGCTCGTGCTCCCTGAGTGGGGTTACCTCGTGCTYGAAAACTTTGGAGTTAATTCTGGTTCCTCTCCCTGGGATGAATGTCTCCCTGCAATGTAGGGACGCTGTCTCGCGGTGCGTGTGCAGCCAATTAAACCCAGTGCTTTTCCTGACCCTGCTAAAATTACAGCGTCATTAGTCACTGAACAATAGTGGAGGGAGAGGCTGCCAATTTATGAAAATTATAAGGAGAATTGCTGCCTGTGACTCCTTGCTAAAGGTATTCTGGTAATTGTATTTTTGTTTGTTACAAATTTATAATCTCTGTAAGGGAGGGTGCATAGGGGAGAGGGTGAGAAGAGGACTCAGGCGGTTCTGCCACCCATCTCCCCGCTCCCCTCCCCCCRCCCACTTTATTTAACAAGTGTGTTCCTTAAGCTGTTTTTCATATAGGTTGCTTCATAGATGTTGAAAGACCACTTACATGACTAATGGCTGTGGGAATGGGCCGTTGTTCCTATATTGGCAGAGTTATAAGGATTGCTCAGTGAGGGTAAATGGAGTGGAGAAGGGCTGGGGGAAGCAGCAAGGAAAGAACTCCATTTGCAGCTGTCTTGCTTGAGTCTCCTTTGATTGTGATAAAAGCATGGCTTTTACCCTTCACCTGAGTACCCTACCGCTGGAAGGGTGCTAGATCTGTGATGAGCACCAGCACTGTTTTAGTTACCAAGACTGTGATGACTGAGAATAACTATCCAATTGGTTTGGGAACTCAACCGTAAAAAAGTAAAYGTTAAGGTATTTGGTTATTATTATACAGTATAAAAATATTGTGCTGGATGGCTAAGCAGTTACTAGGACAACAAGGGGGAGTTTGCCAAGGATTTTTAAACACTGTAAGCAAACGGAAGAAACCTTGAGTTCAAATAGCCCATCTGGTCTGTCTAAGGCTTCCCCAAGAGAGCTGCACTAAACTTCTGCCACATACATTGTACCCTGATGATAGACATAGCCCATGGCAAGGAGACTGAGCTAGGAAAGCAAATGGGCTTCTGTGGCCAATACACGGGGGAGGACCTTATCCCATGCCTGCGGCGGCACAGGGCGAGCCCCGCGCCTGGAGCGCGCCCTAGTCCCAGCAGGGTCCGGCCGCCTTCCGATGCTGACTGGGATTCCCAGCTTTAATGTGGGTCAGAGCTCTTTGCAAAATAGACCTTTGACCTGCAATTTACAGCTTTTATCACATTTTAAAGCTATGTAGCYAGCCAGCTTAGGGCAGTAAATCTTGTGCGTTTTTGTAGTGATTCTTATTTTTGTGTTTGTTCAGCTAAGGCAGGATAGCGGCTCTGTGCCATGTTATGGCTGAATATTTAAAAAGCAATTTGCAAAATCATGAGTATTTTAAAAACAACTTCAGGCCTGTAGTTCTGGGTGGCCCACTGAGCTGTTTCTGAGAAACCTGCTTCGTGTTTGTTACGGTCTAAGAGACCCCTACCCCTCCTCCATAGGAGCCAGCGCTGACCATGAGATGAAAGAGAGAGATCTGCGTGTTAGTGTGTGTGTGTGTCTTTGTCTGAGAGGGAGAGATGCTGGCTGGCATGTAATTACTTTTCTCATTTGCTCTTGCAAATTATTTTCCAAACTTTCTGAGGAAAGATAACGTATTCCTCAAAAAAAGTCAAGTTTTTTTCTACTTATAACTATGAGAGGCCTTTTGTATCTTTTTAGAGTGGCTTAAACTGTGCACCTCTAAAACCTGGGTTTGAATGTATTACAGCATCACTCAAAAAACCCTACAGAAATAAGAAGAGACACAGTGACTTATAATCTTCCAGACAGAGTACTGTTAGAAATAAAATATCATTTCAAAGTTTTGCAGTTTAAAATATTTTTCAGCTGTATTTTGGCTTTCGTGTTTGTTACAATAAAAAAAAAATAACATCTGTTTTCCAATTTTAAATTAAATTTAAAACAACATGTTTTTCTCATTAGTACTGTTTATCTGTACTATCTGTTAAACTTGGATGTCAACTCTTCTGCTGAAGTAATCTGATTTTAGTTCACAGGATTAGTAGCATCTATCAACAATCAGAGATTTTGCACTAGTAGAAGATACAAGAGAAATGTTTACAGTAATTTCATACATTAAATTTAAGCTTCATCCTTTACTCCCACTGCTGTTGGACTTCACATCTCCTTCTCTGGGGCTTAACTTGTATGTGTTTTTCGTAACTTTTGCAAAGCATTTAAATATTTTTCTTTCTGACTTCTCATAGCTACAATACCTATTGGTTTGGTGKTTTTTTTTTTTAGAACAGTAARTAGCTCACAAATATCCTGCAAGGGTTGTAATAAGTATGATCTCCTGCCCACATTCTGTCCTCCTTGGAGTTGCAAAAATGTTGCTTTTCCCAATGAGTAACCTCTTTTTGGATTTGGTTGTTAATTGCTTTGTGTTGGGTACATCAGAGGATTGGTGCATCTGTGTGCCTGGCTCCCTGTTGATTTTCATCCCTCCTTGTCTCCTTTGCTCACCTGCAAGTTTTGCTCCCAAGGTCTGTGTATATCTTTGCACTGAGGCAGATTTTGGTGGCAAGGGAGGCTGTAAACAGCCTGCACACTTTAATAACCTGCGCTGACTGGTGCTCTCCTGCTGGATGAGTTCAATAGGTTGCCTCATTACAGACTTTGTGGTGGCTTATGTAGCTTCACCCTGTGCWTCCATATGTCTCAGCTGGTGGCTGTGTCACTCCTGGGTTATAACCAGCGAGGGCAAGACAGCTGAAAGGGGGTTGCAGCCCTTTTAGTGGAACAGCTTCTCAGGTTGGGTATTAGACAAGAGCCCCATCTGTCTATTTTTGGTCACTCATGAAAGCTGGAGGAGGGAGATGGAGGCAGTAATTCAGTCTCTGGTCTAAATTCAGTCTTGGGTCTCCCTTCTCAGAGAGGTACTTTTTTTCTCCTGTGTCATGCCCGATACACTCTATCAAAAGAGGAAAAGCCCAAGGCTGTCTATGATCACTTAGTGAGTCCTAATGGCTTCGCAGTCAGACCGAGCTGTTTGGAGCAGGGAGTTACGGCTTTTGCTGCCCCTGTGAGGGGCTGAGGCTCAGGGAGAGGAGAGGACACCGTTCTCAAAGGTGGGAGGAGAAACAGAACCACCAGGCTTTCACGAGGGGAGATGGTGTCTCCTGGGACAAGGCTTGCCCTTGTTCAACAGAAAGAAAAAGTAAAGAAACCCTCATTGCTTCCACAGTGCTGGCAATTATTCAGAGGGGTGCGGTAGCCTAATTTTCAATCAGAGATGAGGTGGGTCCAAAATTCCTGTCTAAATTTCAAGGGKTTTTTTTATTGCAATAATGAAACACAGAGTATAAGAACTATGAATTATCACTTTCTGTATATTAACATGTTATAGAGCTGAATTGGTCAGCATATGGGAAATATTACAAATATGCCATAATGTTATGATATAATCATGTGATTGAAGTTATCTTCCAATACTTTGTTTTAGTAATTCACATAATTTTTCATTTCATTTCAGGCAGCAGTTTTACAACATCATCAGGAATATATGCAGGAAATAATTCACTTACAAATTCTACTGGATTTAATAGTTCACAGCAGGTAAATTTGTAAATAAGAGTTTGTCAAACTTTGGCAAACTTAGAATTCTCATCCACTGAAAAAATGAAGCCGTTAAATAGCTTGTTGAAAGAAATTATCATCCTTTCAAGTTAAACTAAAGTTTATAAATGTTTTTCTTCAATCTATCATCTTCCAGTACTAGACCTAATTGTCTGAGGTTGATGTTCTTATTCACACATCTTCAGCAGTGTGTCTAATAAARTAATTGTATGAGAAGACATACTAAATTATGTGTAATTTAGATTTCGTTTTACTGCCTCACAGTTTTAGGGCCTACAGCATCCAGTCCAGGAAGCATACATGCTCAAAGTCTGACATGTGTTTGTAGTTATATTTTGGAATTTATACTAAAAAGTAGCAAAACTCTGATGGACTATTCAGTTGCTTTTTTGTCTTGCAGGAATATCCCTCTTACCCCASTTTTGGGCAGGGCCAATATGCACAGTATTATAATAGCTCACCATATCCTTCACATTACATGACAAACAGCAACACCAGCCCTACGACACCCTCCACAAATGCAACATACCAGCTTCAAGAACCACCATCTGGCATCACCAGTCAAGCAGTTACAGATCCTGCAGCAGGTAATTACATGGATTTTATGGTCCCTATGAGACRCGTTTTTGTAAGTTGAAAGGGGATTGAATTGGATTTTTTTTTGTGTAGTTGTTGATTTTTCTTTTTATTATTTCTTAATCCTGAGCCTGTGGCATATCTTGGACAGATTTTAACAGAAAATAGACTAAAGAAAAAAAGGATCAGTAAAAGTTTTAAACCTTATCTGGAATACAAATTGTTTGTATTTATTTGTAAAGTGTGTTAAAAATTGCAGAGTATGGATAACTCTTTACAGTAAACAAGAACCTGTTGTTTTTAAGCTGTCTTCATTAAGATAAACCCCTTTGATTTTTCTTAAATAAGATTGAAATCAAGAGGCCTTCAAACCATAACCCAACTGCCCACTTGAAAGAGAGCTTTTGTTTCTTACTTTCAGAGGACATAATAATGCATGCAATGGGAAGTTGAAATTGCACAAGTGTTTTCCATTTTAAGAAAAGATTTTCAGTGGCTTATTCTTTTTCCCAGTCATTTTACCTTTCTTGGTGGAATTTGGCAGTCCTTTACTAGTTGAGAAATTTTTTGAACATTTATGCCAAACTGCTCCAGCTGTTTTTGGAAATGAGGGGAGAAAAATACTTTTCTCATTATTAAAAAAAGTAAAAATCGATTTTTTTAACAGTTCAAGCATGTCAGTCGTTAGTCAATGGCAGAAGTTTGAAGTCTGTCAGAGAGAAAATCCAAGGTTGCAAATGTGTTTCTCAGTAACGCAGGAAGAAGCAGTTATGATTTGGCAGTGGTATCAGGTGGTTTTGTTTTGGACTTCTTTGGGATGAGGTTGGTTTTAGTTCTCTTGAAGCACTTCATGAGACTGATCTTCCATGTGCAATGCTAAATTTTCATATAATTTGCTAGGCCTCTGTTGCTTTTCTGCATGAGTGTGCACCTGAAGAAAATGTTATGCAGGGTTGTCTCTTTTGAGGCATTTGCTGCAAGTAAGTAGGGAAGAAAATACAGCTGGTGTGTGCTTTTATATACACGAGGTCACGGGCATGCACCATATTTGAGAAAGGAATCTTTCTAAATTGTGTCTTTCTAATGAGTGCTTTTTGAGGTCTGTGACATTTAGATATGGATGCATATTGATGTCTGCACAATTATCCTGCTTTTCACTTTTAAAAAATTTTTTGCTTTTGATTTCTTGTGATTTTGTTTGCTTTTYTTTTTTAAGTTGGAAGCAGTTAAGTTCCTCTTAGCCCAAAATCTTAATGTGATCAAATTTTAGCTGTAATCAAGACACTAAAATTGAATCATTGTGTCACCTGGGTCTTGATCTTTTGCAAAATCTTTGCATGTATTTTTCTAAAGTCATTGATCTTTGCTATAGCATTTACTTCCTAAAAGCTGTAGTAAATGTGCRTATGAAGAGAGCAGGTATATTTTTCCCAAGGTCAGACTTAGTGGCTTAAAGGCTGTCCTCCTATTTAAGTAGTTTTCTGTGCTCTATAAGCTTGAACAGAGCTTTTCAGTTCCTTTTAAAGAAATCTTTATTTTCTCCGTCACATCTTCCATACTCTTGTTACGACAGTTCTGTCTAAAAATTTGAAAGAATTTGGTGGGCTTTCTCTTGGATGAGTTCTGCACCTAATCCTTCTTCTAATTTGTTGTTTCATGTATTGAAAGCGGTACATCCATGGATGCCTTACCACTACTTGCTTAGCCCTTGCTCGCACATGTGCACACCTCCTCTGGCATTCCTGGGACTGCCATTTCTTTTCCCAAGACATTAATGTTACTGATTTAACAGTTCTGAAAATGTTCCTTCTAACAGTTTGCAAATAACAACTCTTAATGTATCTATGGGGTTATCATGGGCTGGCTGCCTCAACCAGAGGCAGGGGCACGTTTAGGAAGGTACCTGCTGTGGGCCCCTCTATTAGAAGGAGCCAGTGAAAGCCATCTCCATCAATGTGGTTGCAGTCAGCAGAAGGTATAGGGCTAAACCCAGATTTCTCCATTTTTCTTCATGCAGTTGTTGTCTTTATGCAGCTAAGTTAGGATCAAGCCCATTTAGGCTCCTTCTGTGTTGAGTGGAGAGAGATGAACACGTCTAATTAGAGTTCAGTTTAACAACAGTCTTAATCCTGAGATGCCAAAGCCTCTCCAGTGGTATGAGAGCAGTTTAAAGTGGCTGACATACAGTGCTGGCTAACTAAAGAGAAATTAGGTGAGAATCTTTTGCTACCTCACAAACCAACTCTGGTAGAAGGGAAGCAAGGACCCGTCAGCGAATCCAGTGCTGTGCTTGCCATTTCTCCTTGGACAGTGTAAATGGTTTTAGTTTTTTCTTGCTGAGGTTTATTGCAAACCCTCAGCTGAGCTCATACACAGTCTACTTGGAAGACAAAGCAAGGCTGGAGTCAAAGAAAAGAGGGATCRGCATGTAGGACAGGAATGCTGGTGGAGTCGGTACAAGTGAAAGGCATATTCAGCAGACGGAAATTCATTGTTGAGTCAAAAACACAGAACAAAAGAGCAAATTAAACAAATTTTTATTACAATTCATGAAATTTCTGTAGGCTGTTTTGCCACATCTGCTCAAGTTAAGTTGCTGATTCTTTACCACAACTGGAATGCTTGATATGAGGGATGGTGGGGAGCAGTGCAGAGCCATCACATTTAGTAGGATGGGCTCCAGCTGCTGAATTGCAGCTGTCTATCCTTAGACATCTTCTGAATTTAAAAAAAACCATGTAATCTGTGTRGTTATGAACTATGCCAGGACAAGCACAGAGCAGCTTTCAGACTTTACAGAGGCACCAGAATAATTTGACAGACATAGGTGGTTTCTATGAATTTGAGCCAATAAGTGAAACAGAAGAGTCTGGTAAGAAATATGTGGAAGGGAGAAAGTAATTATGTGCTCTTGTGACATTTTTAGTAGAGTTTTGCAGACTCAGAAATCTCAGATAATTTCACTTGAAATATGTTTAATTCCTTGTCTAAATATAAAATAATCCTTTTGTGGTTTCCCTCAGTTACTAGTTAAATTTGAAAGTTACTTGCCATGCAATCCAGAGCATGTAGGGATTCTTGCAGAAGAACCTGAGATTTTCCATGCGCAGTGTTTTCTTCTTTCTCTTTGCTTGCAGGATTTGAAACTTTCTTGTACCACAGTCAGGACAAAACTGTTCATTGCATAGAGGTTTATAGACTTTGTATCCATAAATCAGATATACAAATTAATGTTATTTTCTTGTGAACAAAAGCCTRTATTTTTCTTAGTGACGTAATCAGAAAGTTGCTGATTTTTTATCTAAGCTGTAGTATCTAAGAGAAGTAATAATAAATAAATTATAAAAGAGAATAGAACTAGATAAATAAGTAAATATTTGTTCTCCCTTCCAATATTCAAATTCATTGAAATAGGTTCAGAGTGAACAAAAGCAGTATTTCTTTGTGTTTCATGCAGGATGTTGTGGATGCAAAAAGTTTATGCCAGTTCAAGCATAACTTTGACAAGCTCAAATATTAGATTTAAACAGACAACAAGAAATTCTTGATGCACAAGATCACTGAAGGCGGGGGATGAATTAGTGCTGTGTGTATGTCTGTCCTTTTTATGCTTTCTTACTTAGTTTCCAGCTGTTTGCCAGTGTTGAAACTTACCCTGGACAGATGAAGTTATGCCCCCATCCTATGCCTACCCTGATGTTCAAAGATACTTAAAGTGACATTCGTAACATGTATTTCTAGGAGTTAATATAAAAAAAGATTACCTTTTCTAAAGCTGTAATAATTTCTCTTGCAATATTTCAACTTCATCATCACAGCTGGTAATAAAAAATTCTTGATTTGTGCAATTTTTTTTTTAATTCGAGCAGGAATGATGAATTTATCCTTCTCTTTCATGTGATGATGTGTTTATAATTTATTAAACAGTGTTTCCGGCAAGAGAGACTTGCATTGTTCTTGAGATTCAATCTCTTTCATTTTCCTTGGTTTCTGTAATAAGTATGTTTAATATATTACTGGAAGGTTTGGGGTTTTTTTCATATTACTCACATACTTCACAATGCAGATTAAAAACCTCACAAGGGCTGTGCCAGCCAACAAAACTTGGTCTCAGACATGGGTCACTATTTTGCTCTTAAAGACTAAACTTCTTTTTCCTTGAGTACTGTATCACATTTATTATTGCAAAAAGGAAATCGACTTTTACAGTTTCTTCTTATCGTGTTTCATAACAATAAATTAGAGACAGAAAAGTGAAACAGAGCAAATCATTTATATGGGCAACTTTTCACTAACACCTGAAGGGAAAGAAGCGCAGCAATATTTGCAGTACATTTCTRGTATTCTAATGTTTGTTCTTTTCCATAAATATAAATGAAGAGTAAATCTGGAGGATAGATTTATATAAGGAAGGAAAGTCACAGAAAATTCTGTAAAAACAGAAATTAAATTGGACACAATAATGAATGGCAAAGTACAGTACGGGTTATGCTTTTCTGATAATGATTGTTCTCCTGGGATGTTTATCTTTGATTTTGGTGGGATTAAAAGTAACAATGACTTCAAATTGTTTGAAAATAGAATTAATGAGTAAGGAAGAAATAACTACAATGGATAYCGGTACTGCTGTCCCATTATAGGATTACTTTACTTTTTTTCTTYAACAAAGAAAGCTGGAGAAAAAAAATCTGGACCACTTTATGTTGTGGTCATATATAGTTTATAAATACTGTTGTACATGATATTTTGTCATTATTTTAAATATACAATCCTAAATCAAAAATTCAATCAAGCTTTGAAATAAATAGTCATTTTTGCCACTATTTTTAACCGACTGTTGAGAGCTTCTGTCAAGTTTATAATAGCATGCTCTTAATTCTCAATATACAAACATTAAATTTGTTTTTCAAGTGAAGATTTTGACATTTTGTCAAAACAGCACTAGAGATATGCTTCTATGATCCTGCCAGCAGACATTATTGTATTTCTTGCAATACTTACTTAGTGCTTTCACTTACTACTAATACAGTACTGTCTTTTTTTATAGACAAGTAAGAAAAGAAAATCCACACATACATGTGATTTTACTGCATTGTTTAATCCTGGTCCAGTTGTATGCAAGTAGAAGTTTGTATAAGTGCTCATGGAATTTGTGTTTAGTTTTATTTATGCAAAAGAAAACTTTAATTATGCAAAAGTAAGAAAATCGTAGTGTGAGACTGACATATTCAAATTATTTGAATCTTATATTTTTATTTGGGTGCACAGGAGTTGAAATAACACTGGCAAAATTAAGTATAAGATTTAAGGGGAAGCCATTAATCTGGGCACAATCTAAATGGAAAATTTTTGTACATACCTACCTGCAGAGACATTTGACTGTACTAACTACCCTAGACCCACCTCATCCATGTAATTTACATTGTGACATGAGATATGATTACTTTGGTAATGTATGTTTACTCTTTTTTGCATAACCTTTYGGTGTAGTAGGGAAAAAGTCTGACAAAATTTGCAATGCCTTTGTCAACAGCAAAAGCTCTACCCACACACTCACCAGCTGGATTTACCTAGAGACAGACTTGATTTTGGGCTTTCTGGCATAGCCAGTTTTCCCCAGATTTGTCATTGGGCACTACTGCTGTACATCAAAATCAGCAGTAAGAAAATGCAGCAATTACTTAGGGGGGATTTCCACAACAAACAGAAATGAATTACAGAATATGGTGTTGCAAATGCTATTTCTGCAGCTGTATTGTCTGTTCATAAGTAATCAAGGTATTTTTATTTTTGAGATGATGTAAAATTGTCCTGTGTGACAAAACCATCAACACTGCCCAGAGTGATGTATAAAGGGAATTATAAGCTTATGAACTCTTATGTCAAGTTGCAGTTATACAGTGCCTTGAAGCATAGAGGAAAGTCTGATACAGTATGGTTCATGTATTTTAGTTAAGYCAGAAACTTATTTCATTCCTCACAGTTACTTTTTTGTCAGGCTTGATGTCACCGTATACTACAGAGGTTGCTACCAGGTCAGAAGCAGGGGAGTACTGGTCACACCTGGAAAATAAGACATTTATAGCATCTGGGTTTAAAATGTTTTTTTCTGACTGACTGTGAGAGTCAAGAGTGGGTCTTTTACATTTATCCAAGGTTTGGAAGAGGGAACTCTTGAGTGTGTGAAGAAGAAATAATGTATAATGTTTAGTGTCTGCCTGGGGCAAAGTAGAGAGAGCTGCTGTAGCAGCAAATTTGTACACAAATGATGTGTATGTCCATGGATGCAGAAGAATAACTGTTGCTACATTATTAATACAATTTTGTGAAGGCATGTGCAACACAGAGAAATGGCTGTAGTGGTCCAGACTGATGGATCCACCTGGCCATACCCTGCCTGCCCCAGGGGCCATCGGCAGTCACCTCAGGAGCAGTGAGGACAGGCTAGGCTTGTGTAAGACTTGCCCTAAGCACTTTTCCAGATTCCAGATATTTTTGTCTCAGGGGATTTCCAGACCTGCTATTGTTTGTGTGTTTAGGGTGTGCCTGCATTAGCATTTTAATTTTGAGTAGGGTCTGGTTTGATGTGAAGCTTTGGCTCAGCAGAGCAGTCCTGGGGCGCCCAAGTGGAGTCCTTCCAGTCAAAGCTAACCTGGAAGGTTTCCTCCAGGACCATTCCTAATTCCTTCAACCCCTACTGAGGATGCCCAGGAGACTGGATCAGGATGCACTTGCACTGAAATAACCTCTCAGAAACAGGTATCGGAGACTGATGTAGTTGCCACCACTTGCCTGGTCCCACAAATCCAGCTTGCTAATGTGGTGCAGCTGTAGCATCCCTCAATGCTCCACTTCCAGGGATGTCTTCAGGCTCCTCTTGAGCCCTTGTAATATTTTGGGAGCCTGGCATGGGGTTGTTTTGGCAAAATGTGCCACAAATCTTGTAGCTTTTATCTGAACTCTTTGTGTTTAACCAGGCTGCTGCCAGCTCCCTTTGGTGATCGTGCTTTAATGTTGGACAGGCAATGGATCTGATCCTCATCCCCTTCTCTGCTCATGATTATGTGGAGGGCAGGGTTTTCTCCTGCTCTTATGTTTGTGATGCTCAAGAACAGGATAAAATTGAATTCAATGCTTTAGAAACATCATCATTTCACTTGGCTTATATTAAAGTATGGCTGGTACCATGAAGTCAGCTGAAGTTGAACAAATTAACCTTCTCTTACCAGTGATAATAGAGTAATGGGTATAATGATAACATGGTTTGTAGCCATGTAAATTGACTTCAGCAAGTCTTTTGATGCCCTGGCAGTTAAATCTTTTCACTTAACAATCTTAAAAGCAAACTAGGCTAAAGCAGTTTGGCAGTAATTGCAGCAGAAGGATAAAAAGCTGTTTAGGAAATCGTGTCCAGAGAGAAGTCGGTGAGAGCTCGATGTTAAAATAGAAGGATGGCTACAGCAGCATTCCTCAGTGTCTGCCTTGGGCCTAGCACCAGACCACATTTTCATTAATCATTTAGGTGACGGAACAGAATGTGTTTGCCTATTAAATATGTAGATGACACCATGCTGAGAGGGGCTGTGAGGTCTTTGGAGACGGGATGAGAACTCAAAAAATGGAGATGTGATCTGAATAGGAGCAGGTGTGAGGTATACATTTAGGCAGGAATGATGAACTGCACAAATGTGGGATGGGGAATGTTGGCAGCTTCTTCCAGGCTCTACCTTTCCCTGCAGACCACTCTCAGTACTCCAAATATTAGTGGCACACAGAGTACCCTCGGCCGCTGTTGTTTTTCTTTCTCCAGCGTTTGTCAGGGCTTGGGCTTGTGGAGGCTCAGGGCTCAGCTGGACACTGTATTCTTTAACTGGGTTTCCTTATGAGGCTCCGAGAGAGACCATTGGACAGTGAGCTGTCTGTGCACATGGAGGTTTCCCTTCACATACATGGAATAAGCTTCTTGCACACAATGTCAGGTTTTCTCCCCGTGGGTTACTGCCATCTCTCACACTGTAACACACTGATCTCCTGGGTAGACTCGGAGGTTGCAGGTATTAGCAAGGTTGCTTATTCAGTTCATGTGTGAGGTTTGGCCAGGTCTTTGAGAAACAACCCATTTGATGTCACTTCTTCTGCAGAAGATGACCTAGGAATGCTGAATCTAACATTTATGGAAAACATTGTAGAAAATGCAAATTTTTTCCTGCCAAGGGGTGTCCAGGGGAGGGTAACCTGCAGAACAGTCAGGAAGTCAAGCTTTGCTTGACTTTGCTTTGTGTTATTTTGTCCAGTTTGGCGAGGCTGTCGAAAATGATAATCAGAGCTTAGCAAAGAAGATTGACAGGGAAGGGTTAACGAAACAACAAAGGGGATCTGTGAACAGTCTTCAAATGCTTGCAGATACAATGAAGGGAATAATTTTTCCCCTGATTTCACAGATTAAACTTCTACTGCTGTAATGAATGCTAAAGTTGTATGTTCTACTGACACAGCTGTCCAAGCAGCAGAGTAGATTGCCTGGAGAGATCCATAAAAGCAGGACAGACAAATCTTTTATGGGAATGATGGAGGTACAGTGGTCCCAAGAAGGGGTCCTGAGGCAGGGTTGGGAGTCTTTCTGTCAGGTGAGGATCTGGTGCATCCAGACAGATTACCTGTGAAGGGGAAATGGAAATGAGCCTCCACCCAAACTTGCAGCCCTGAGTCTGAAATTTTGGATGCAGTATTCATTAATGAAAAGCTCTTGCAAAGATGGAAAGCTGGATGGCTCTTACAAATAGACTTTCTTCCCTGCCCCCACCAGGCTCTGCTCTGTGTGCTCACTCGTTTAGATTTGCTTGTTTGTTTGTCATGAAGTTTTGTTTCTTCTCTTTCCATTTGTCTGTTCCCTATATTTTTTAGTATTACTCCTGCAAGTTTAATACTTGAAACTTTTAGGCGTAGCATGACTGTGAGAAAAATTTTTAAAGCCAGGAAGTAAAGCCACRCTCCTAAGAACAGTGTCAGAGACCAAAAGCAGCCCTAATTTAAATTAATCAATAGGAAATGCAATTTTTCATTACATATACATTTTAGAGTACATATTTAGAACATCGTTGGCCAGTATACCTGTTGAAGAAATTTTGGTCTGTTTATTTTACGGGGTTATAATTTATTTTAAGACTTTTGTGCATCATTTTCTTTCTCTTTTCTTATTATTAAAGATTTTAATAATAAAAATAGTGTATAGCAGAAAAATTAATTGAGAAAATGGGTACTCTTTGTTACTATTTCTTATTTATGGTTAAGTGCAGTAGGTGAAAGCAGTCAGCATTCAAAGTTTAAGTAGTGTAAATAAATATTCTGAAGTGTGCATTGTCATAAGAAAAAATAACTATTATTGGGATGTGTAGATAGACGTGGCTGGATAATTTTTGTTGTTTGACACATACAGAATCACTCTTTTAGTAAAGGTCAGATGTCTTCAGAAGATTCTGTGCTTAATGTTGAGTTACATCTTAACTTGTTCTGCTTTGTTTGATGTACCCTGAAATACTTAGGTAAATACATAATGTGAAATATATAAGATATGCTAATTCTCAATAAGTGTAGATTTTAAAGCTGAGCATGAGAATTTCAAGACCTTTTCCTTTCATTCAGCACAAGCAACTGTTGTTATTTTGAGTAATTGTGCATATGTGGTGTTACACAGATGTCCAGAGTCTCCTCCTTAATCTAACCTTTGACCTCAACAGGATGTTTTCCTAGGAGAGAGAATCCCTTGTGTGAGAAGTATACCTGTCTGTTCAAGCTGGAATGCCGCAGTCTAGGCAGATTAAAATGAGAAATTTTGCATCTACTGAACTCTAAAGAGTAGTTAATATTAACTGAGCAGTAAAACTGAGAAACATAAAAATTGCAACTACCTTCACTAGAGTAATGTTTTTAGGAAAAAGAAAAGAAATCATGGTGACCATCAAAATAAAAGTATTTGTGACCTTCAGACTGTGAAAGGAAGTTCTCAAAAGAGATTTTAAAATGTGTTGTTGTGTTTCTGAGGACTATGGTACTGCTAATTAAATTAATGGGAAGCGTAATTGATGCTGGATGTCTGCTTTGTTAATGTACAAGCATTCACTGTCAAAAAATCTATGGATGTTAAGAGTAGCAAAATATCTTCAAACTAGCATGTTTTCAGAAAAACTCTGTTGTTCTTAACTACATGAATCATCATTCTTTTTTCCCCTGTTCAATAACAGTAAATATTCTTATAAATAAATGTTGCAGAAGCATAATAATTAGCATACAATAATGTTTGTACAGATTTTTATGCTATCTTGAAGGTCCTCATTGGAAATGTTTGGTGTTGAGTAGGCCTTTGAAAAATACTAGAAATTTCATCTTAATAGTTGATGTGTATTTAATACTTAATTATTTAAATTATCATAGGAAAATAAATGCTCTGGTTTATGCTATATTTAGGAATAATTCTATTCTTCTGTCTCAAATGCAGCAATCTAAAAGTGTCCGCAACCAGGCAATTTGGAAAATTTTTCAATTTCTATATGTTTGAGTTTTTTTCACACCTGGTTGGATTTTTCTTAACCATCACCCTAACAGTTATTTTAAAGCATTTAAAGTATTTAAGTTTGAAAAGCTAGTGTTAAATTAATATTGTTTTATGAAAAGCTGGTATCCCTTAAAATTGTTTGTTTAATCTTGTAATAATTGAAGGAATGAAGATTTTTTTTTTCTACTAAATCTTTTTTATGTGTTTACTGAAATAGTTTATCCCTCTGTTTTTACATATAACTTCAGCTACATTGAATTATTTATGAATCAGTATTACCACTTACCGTTTTATATTTAATTACTTTAGTTAGGACTGGGTTCAGTGTAAGCAAGTGAGTTGAACATTTTAAATACTGAACTGAAAGGTAAAAAGTGTCCTTTCTTTACTACAACAGAATACAGTACAATCCACAGTCCATCCACCCCCATTAAAGACTCAGATTCGGATAGATTGCGTCGTAGTTCAGATGGAAAATCACGTGGACGTGGCAGAAGAAACAATAATCCTTCACCACCACCTGACTCTGACCTGGAGGTACTTTATATGAAATGTCTTTGTCCTGCTACAGACTTTATTTTTATCATTGTTTTGCACAGAGAAGTGTTATTTGCGCATCAAAATTAAAGTGGCACTGAAGCTCTCTTTTTCTTAACAGTATTTTCATAGAAAATAGGATTTTTCTTCTAAAGAACCTTCTTCAGAAAGAGCTCTTATTTCCTCAGAAAAAAAAACTGGGTGAATACTGGGCGTTTCTTTCTCATTTTGATTACACAAAGCAAACAAACAAACCAAAACAAACAAACAAACCAAAAAAAAAAACAATCAAGAAAAAAGAAAAAAAAAGGAGCAAGCTTTTCCCAAGTCAAAGAAAGGTTTGTGTTTGGACAGGAGACACTTCTAGCACAATAGTGGGGTTTGTTCTCTCATGCTGTGTTCACATTCCTCCCAGTGGCCCATGGTTTATGCTGAGAACACATCTCCAATGACACACCACAGCTATGAGTGTCCACACTGCATTGCTTTTCCTTTCCAAAAGCTTACCCCATTTGTCATCATAGGAAATACAACCTCACCAGGATTTGAAATACTTGTATTTGAATGCTTTATTTTTCATTAAGATATCATTTTGTGTGTGGTCAGAGGACAAATTTAAAACACATATTTTCCACTGTCTCTAAGCAAAAGAATTATTTACTGATGGTGTAAGTTTTATGCATACATCATCCACATTCATAGTTTTTGTTCTTCAGGTGCCTAAAATGCATTAAAATTAACTTAAACTAAGGGGATTTAAGTGCTTCGCTGCAGTCTACTTTGTTTTGGTTTTAGAGGTAATTTTCAAGAGCAGTTATATGAATTTTGTTTTGTAAGACTTGCAGAAATACAGAATTCTAACCCCAAGGATTTAATTTTCAGATGCTTCTCTTTATTTCAGTTTCTATCTCACATAAAGCTTCAAAAATTACATTGTACAATCTCATTTTCTGTGTATATTTTGCAATACTCTAATTCTATTCTAATAGAAGGATTTGCTATAATAGCAATTGTAGTGAAAAGCTAACAGATTGTATTACCCTACCCCGGAGAAAAAAACTTGTTAGTTTTGAAAATAAATGGCAAGGAAACTATGGTTTTGATATGCAACCATTTCAATACAATTTTCCCATTTGTGTGCTTACTGATTCAAATTTTAACTTTCCRTTTCAAGTGTTAGCTTCACAGAGGAACACATTGATTTGATTCTCTTTTTACAGAGAGTATTCATTTGGGATTTGGATGAGACAATCATCATTTTCCATTCCTTGCTTACAGGGTCCTACGCTAACAGATATGGAAGGGTAAGTGTCAAGAAACTGACGGGAATGTTCACTAATATTTGCTGGTTTATGGTTGATACACGAGGCATACCAGAACATCAGTTGATTTTTAGAGGCAAACTGRTACTGCTGTTACAAGACAAAAAATATCAAGCTGTTTCACACATCCACTCTTTGCAGTTACTCAGCTCTTGTATTCAGTACATATTTAAATAGTGTTGGGAGTAATACTTTGACCACTTAAGGTTTGGTTTGTAGATACAGGGTTGTCTGAAACCTCCTGATGCCATCAAAATCTGCAAAGGTCTGTGTCCCCTCAGAGAGTGAAGAACTTCCAGGAATGATTGCTATGACCAATTGTCTGTGCTCTGTTCTGAGAAGGCGAGAGGAAGAATGCTTTTGGACATGGCCAGATTTGTCTAAAATTTTTTATCTTACATTTTTTTAATCTACATATTGACTGATGTTTTTGAAAGTCTGCTTATGAGTCAAATCTTTCTATTATGCACAGTCTATAAATCATAACTGAACTGATGAATATGTCTACAGGCAGTGGGTTTCCTTGGTAATTCTCAGAAGAGAAACATGATTTTAGGTGAATAGGAACAGTTTATGAATGGAATGTCCTTATGAGATCAGACTTCTTTTTTTCAGGGTTGTATTTGAAAGCTAACATCTCAGCTTGTGCCAAAATCTGTTACAGCCTTTTATTTTCACCTCATGCAAATTATAACTGGAATGCGATTTTTTGTTAACCTTAAAAATTTCTACATGTAAAGAACAACTACATAGTTTTGTCTGGCTTCATGTAATGCCTCTGTCTTCTTGTAAACTTCTATTTAGCACTAAAAGGTTTTACCCTACACCCAGCTGAGTTAARGGCAAAGCTACCTCCAATTCAGTCTGTGCCTGGGTCAGGTTCTGAGTTTCTCTCAACAGCTTTTCACACTATAAAAGTCTAAAGCAGTACTACTTTGCAACCTTTCTTGCTTGTTCGGGTAAGGTTTGTTTTCAGAAATGTTTGCTGTAATRTCAGTGTACCTGTTTGAGGAATATAATTAGGTTTTTTTTCATTATATGGCAGAAAAGCAAGTTAATTAGGCAGCCTAGGTTTCCTAGGTGTTGTTAGTTTATATTTGGTTAATTCAGCAGCCTTGGTTTCCTAGGTGTTGTTAGTTTATATTTAGGTAGTAAAAAGAAACTAGAACTTAAATGTTTCAACAATTATTGTATGGATATGTATGGACAAAAGCATTAGAGTATTAAATATTTACCAAAAGTTATTTTCCGTTTTTCAGACTAAAACCAGCTTTTGTGTGGCATCCCAAAATCTATGACAATTTAGTTCAATTTAGTTTGTGAGCGTATTTTTTTCCATTTGTTACTGGTTCCCTGTAGTGGATTCATTAATTGGGGCCTGAACATAAACACTTTATTGCTGGGTGGTTGAAGTGAGGAAAGTGGCTGGTGTTCAGTTGCAAAGAGATATAAATACRTATGCTGCAAGGAGGGGGCTGACTCCTGATTGCAGCTCCATCACTCATGACACTGTTTACATAAGGTGTAGCTTTTGCCCGGCTGGCTCTGGTTCTGTGGCATCTGGCACAATATTCCTGCATTTCTAAATGACAATCAACTGTTGATGTTGAGAGGAATGATGGCATTAGTGCTTATGCTATGGATAAGCACTAAACCTTTTTGGTGAGGGGTAGCAACATGCCTGTCCTTGGCTCTCAGAAGCTGTCATGAAACTGTGCAATTCTTGTTCTGTTTTCTTAAGGTTTCATTCAAATCAGAGTTTCTCTTGGGTTATTGACAGCTTCAGACAGCAGTTAGCCATTTCCCGGGATGTTAGAGAAAGTGTCAAATGTTCAAAACAAACATGATAAAACATGTATCTGTCATATGAGAATTTTAGGGTTTATTTGTGGCAGGAGAAGGTGCATGTATTTAAGAGTGTTTGTCTGTGATTACTGGCCTTTAAAATCAGAAATCTGGATCATAAGTCAATCTGGAAAAAAAAAAGTTGAGGGGAATTATTGTTCTTTTCACCTGTATTCCTGTTTATGAGCAATCTAACATCGTGTTCTCTTATATTTCTGCACTGTGGTGAGGGCTAGAAATGCCCTTTTAAAAAATTAAATCTAGGCTGATCACATAATCATTAAAATACAAAAGCTGGATCTTCAAACAAACAAAAATGTCCTAATTAAATAATAGGGGATTTGGCAACTTGGCATTCAGCTCTTTTCATAATGCCTGAGTGAGTTTCATGGTGAATGACTATGAATGATGTGCGGCCTTGCTGCTGAAGGGATTGATTTTCTTTGCCTAATTCTCCACCTCATTTCTTCTACCTTGTGCCACCCTTTTCTGTATCTTCTTACTTTTTCATCTGTTTTTATCACCTGCTCTCCTTTTGCTGCTACTGTGCTCTATTTGCTTTTGTCCTTCAGCTTTGTTGTAACAAAATAACACCTTTATTTTTCAGTTTGCACAGTCTTGGCAAAAATGACTCCATAAAGCACTACATTTTTATTTAAGGATTATTTGAATTTAGTGAATTTAAGGGAAATGTATGAAACTCTAAGAATATGATTTGTCCTTCCAGAAGAGAAGAAAAAGAATTTTTCCAAAACATTCAGTTTCCAAAACATTTCCACTTGGTTTTGGATATTTTTTTTAATATGTACATTTTTTTAAATATGCATATTGATCAAATATAAAGTTATCAGTTACTTTAATTGACATTAGGGCTGATTAAGTTTTGGAATTTGGAAAAAGTTGGAGCCCTTTAGCATCTTGGAGCAGGTGAAAATATATCTCCGAATTGGCACTAAAATACTGCGGTCTTTACATATATTTCCATCCTCAGTGAAAGCAGTTATATGCAGAGGTTTTAAAAGAATTTTCCTTTAAATTGTAAGCTATTTTATTGTGGTTTCATATACTTTAGAGATAGAGAAAAACAAAGCCTGGTTTCACTTAACCCTTCATTTGTGACCTGTAGGCTTAAGTGGAAAATAAGCCTTGTACCCAAAGTGAACTTTCCTGTTTTTCAGCTTCTTGTTTCTCCACAAAACAAAGAAATCAAGTAGGTAGAATTTAGAAATGACATACAGGCAATGTTTTGGCTCCAATGCCAGTATTCAAAACAAAAGGCCTACTTAAGCAGTTTGACATTGGTATTTCTTTTATTTAGTTAAACTATACCTCCCTCAGAGATTTGTACCTGATTTTGACCATACCTGAAAAGACACTGAACCTGCAAATCCCAGGCAACAATAAGGGATTGTTAGCTTTCCTAGTCATTGTGTGACACCTCACAGTAATTAGTTAGCAATTAATGGCTTAAAATTGCAAAAGAAGGTTGGGTATGGGATTATTTTTTTAAAACCTTGTTCTAGCCTGGTCTTTTTTTAAAGCTTACAGCCCYCACTGTAACATCTGATGGCAGAGTTTGATCTACTGTGAAGTTTTAAACCAAGGTTCTTGTGCTTTTTATTAGACCAGTTGCAAGTTTGTGACTATACAGATGTTTAAAACCCTAATGCAGATAAAGTTTTTGCTTCTTGTAAAGATGTAGGTATCAAGACCACAGTTTAACATAGTTTTTGTGTTAAGTGGAACTTCCTGTGCAAGAAGCTTGTGTTTAATCTAGGACTTAAGGTTTCTTTGAAAAGCAGTCCATTTTATTTCTTCTTTTAGCTTTTGTGTTATTTAATCTGACACTTTCAGTAGGTGCCAATGAATTTCTTTTTTTTCTTCTGCCTAATTAAATTATCTAATAAATGACATTATTTTAGTATTACTTTAGAGAAAACTATTCTGTTTTATTTCTGCCATGTAAAAATATCTTGGAGTGAAATGGTWAGAAAGCTTTACAAAAACCTGTTTTTACAGACTCAGAAATGTGATAAAAATGTTTAATAATAGAAAAACAAGTCGTGTACACTGAAATGTAAAATATATATTTGCAGCCTTTTGTTTAAAATTAGTCAAATGGGTTCATAACCAATATCATGCTCTGTTGCCCATTTATTCTGCTTTTCAAAATGATGTTCCTATTTATGGATGGAAGCTCAGAAGGGAATTATTTCTACCTTGCTCCATTGGCAGTTGATACCAAGATGTAGCAAGTGGTCTTCATTTGCATCTTAGACCTTTAGCCCATGTAACTCCTTTTAATAACTAAAGCAGAGGCTTCTGTGGGATGACTTCTGTTAGTGCTCAGGCACAACAGAAATCCTTGTCTGTTAGAAAGAAAAGAAGCCCAATGCTGTGTAGGATGATGAGATGCTAACTGGGCACAAAGATAAGCAGAAATGCCAAAGGGAGAAGAAGCCTCAGGCACAGACAGAGAGAAAATACCACCTGCTTTCCACCTCACACGCCTACAAAAGGGAAGGAAGGCAGAGGTCTACAAATAGAGCAATATTAAAACAGAGAGACAGAATACTTTTGTTCATATTTTAAAGTCTTTCCATTTGAATTAAGAAGCCAAATATTCTTTTTTTTTTACTGTGCCAGCTTAAATAGAAGACTTATTTTTAAGGGCAAGGTTCATCAAAATAGTATGATGCATTTTTTTTCCCATTTATAAGGGCCATTTTTTTTTATTTTAAAAAACTTAATGTATATTCAAGAATGTGAATTCAAGAATAGATGTTTTTGTCTAGTTGATGTAGCTTTGCATCTAATTTTCAAAAATTCTTTCTCTGGATAGTAGTTCTTGGATTTTGGCATTTCCAGAAGGCAGACAGGCTGCCAAATCACCATTATTTTCCAGCTCTTTACTACTGACTCATTTTGCTTTTAACCAGTAGTTACAGAAAAGTGTTTGAAAGTTCAGAGATCATGTTGAAAAACCTATTAATTTGATTGAGAGTGGAAAAAGAAACTAAGGACTGCATCTCTTGCTTTTTAACTGTGACTTGTCATCAAGTTTAGAATATTAGCTTATTTTAAGTAAAATATGGATTGTCACTTATTCAGTTCTACTTAAAATATAATTCCTAACAAACTAACATTATTAATAGAGGGTGTTATGAGAAAATATAACATGTTCTTTCAAACTCATGCTCCTGTGCACTTGGATAGTGCATTATAAATGAGAAAGTCTATATCAAATTTATGCATTAGGCTCTCTTTTCGATTTTTCAGATTGAAAATATATATAAAACACCAAAAAAATCAAAACAAGACAAACATCTGTAATGCATTTGGTAACCACAATGCTGAACATGCTTTTTGAGTTTATTAGCTCAGTAAGGAATAAGTTGTTATGGTAATTTCTGTAGAGAAGTTAAAGTGTGTTATGTATTAATAACAAACAATAGTTTTGTTCACTCTGCATGGGTGGGCCAAACTGGAAGCATAATTAAAGCATGGTTTTGTGGACAATCAAGGAGTGGTTTTACATATAATTGCCATTTGCAAATAAAAGTAGTTCTTTGCTTTAAAGTCACTAGATATTCCCAGGACTGAATCCTGTCATTTGTGACCAGTGAGAGCTCATTTTGAGTAACAATAGCATTATCATACCCCTCGTTGATCACAAAACTTGTGAACAGTTGTAGAATTTGGAGAAGTTTTAGGTGAAATGGATTTGCCCTTTCTGCACAGAGAGCAAAGAGCCTGTGCTGGGGATGCATGAGGGTGACCACAGAAGTTCCACTGCAAAATCTTGGAGCCAGTTGAGTTAAAGTCATATTTTTGAGTGTTACTGGTAAGAGTCGTAGTACAGGATGAGGCAGGTACTGAACTTAAACTGACAAAGCAGATGTTGCATTTAATACGAGTAGTATCTTACAAAAAGCTGTTCCTCCAGTTTGTATTTGGGTATGTATGTTAGGCACAGTATTGATGGTGTGCTTGCTTCATTTCTTCTTTAAGGATCCTCCCACTTCTGTGTCCCTTGGACTCCGAATGGAAGAGATGATTTTCAATTTGGCGGACACGCACCTATTCTTTAACGATTTAGAAGTAAGTGTTCGTTCTTTTAAAACACATAGAGATGATTTAATGCTTAATATTTGTCTGGTTTTGTGTGTTGTTAGATGGTTTGACAATTATTTGCAGAGTTTCAATACAGAAATGCTTAGAAAATAGCTGTATCAATTAGTCATTAGGATACATAATAATATCTACACTAAATGTCTGCACTGGCCTTCAAAGGTTGCTACAGTTTAAATGGTAGAGTTTTGTCCTCACAGGTTTTAGCATTTATGATGACAGTAGACAAGTTTCAGAAGTGGATACACCGAAAGGACCTATAAACGTGCRGAATTCAATAGTCTGCACAGGCCAKTAAATATTAAACTTCAGCTTCTGTAACCAGTTGATGGCTGGGTACAGATTTCTTGCTTACATCCCACTGTGGGCAGGAGTTACCTTAGCCCCAAAGGGACATCATTAATGATGTATGGGCTGTCCGTGTCCGTGGCCTGTTCCTGGGGCTGCTCTGCCTTCAGCAGGCACGGGGTGTTCTGTGCCAGGGTGCCTCTGCCTGCAGCGTGCGGCGGGGAGCTGCGGGTGCCTTGCCAAGGGCTTTTTCAGCCTGCACAGCCTATGGTTGTGAGATTGGTCCAAAAGCCTCCAAACTGCTGAAAGAGGCTGTCACTCTAATGCCTGGCTGTTTCATCTTAAAAGGGAAAAAAGCAATTTCTGATCATATTTTAATAACACAAAAACATGCAAACAGTCAGATTTCTTTCCCATCATAGTGAAGACAGCTGTTTATTTAAAATCCAGCTGTTAAGCAAGCTTGTGGTGGGGCTGCCAACACACATTAATCATCACATTGTTGTTTTGCTAGATTTTAGAATAGTGTGTTATTCCAGACAGGCAAAAGAATCTAAAAGATTCAAATGCAACTTTTGCTGATCRAAGTTAATTGGCAGCAATTGGCCTTTAAATATTTCCTGATGTTTCCCTTTTCAAAATCAAGCAAAATACACCTTATTCAATAGATGAGCCAAAATAATTTGAAAAATGCCAGTGTGTGATAGACCTCAAATGTGGTTTGTCCAACATCTGTCCTATATTTTGATTTCTTTTCATCTAAAAAGAAACCACTCACAGATGATTTGGCATCTTAGAATGTAATGAAATTATTGAACATGGTTTGTTTTTTTTTTTTATTCCATTCCTTAGAGTATTTTTTATACTTACAGCAAAATAGCTGGTTTCTTTAAATTTTAAGCTAGCATTTTCTTTCATTAAGGTAGCTGTATGTAAAGATATGATTGTTTTGGATAGAAGAGGCTCCATCAGTGAGTTGCATGTATAGGACTTATTTTTCATATTTGTCTAAAAATATAACAATGCTAGTTATTTTCCAACTCTGTTTCTGATTTCTGGTTGTATTTCATTTTAGCCAGAGCAGAATGAAAAAGTACTACCCTTTCAGTGTTTTAGCAGTGCATTTAATAAAGTTCAGTGTGTTTTCATTTGCTATGCAGAGCCAGATATGTAGCCACTTCATACATGATTGTCAACATTGCTGACTTCCATTAAAGTTAATCAATCATGTCTTAGGGGTGGTAGATTATCTTCTGCTAATAGACATGTTGTAGCCTTAACAGTACAGCACAGCGTTTATTCACTGAAGAACTTTGAAGCTGTATGTGAGAAAACAACTGCTCCAGGTGGTTCATGGAGGCAGAGGAGCTCACTGGAAATGATTCTTTGCATTTCCACCATAACAACCCAGTTCATCTTGTATCTCCAAACTGAAGTGTGATAGTTTGTGTCTATGCCCTAGTCTGTCTTCCTCATACATAGAGGCACCCAGGAGTGAGCAGCTGGGTTCATGTCCTTGCACATGAGCTCTAATCCTTGTGTCCGGGGAACATGAGCTCCAGCCTTGTCCAGGGAGTGAAGAGCATGTTCAGTGTGCTTAGAGAAGCCCTCAGAAAAGTACACAGTGAAAGGGCATAAGAGAGCCTGTACTTTATGGGAAGCAGCATGTAAGGACTAGACCTCATCACAGACTGAGGCTTCCAGTTCACCAGAAATGACACGCTTTTTTGGAACATGTCACAGGCACGTGGTGTTTTTGAAGGAGCATGTCCTCCTGGAGCCACAGTTTGTCATTCTTGTGAGCATCACCATTTAGCTAGCAGGGCCTGCCAGTTTCCCAAGGGCTGTGACCTTGGGGCAGATTCCTCGCATCCATCTCAGAAACTCAAAAGTCCTTGCATGGTGGTTTGGAAGTTCAGGCTGCCCACAGCTTGACAGGCTTTCACGAAAACTGTGGACAATCTGGTTTGGATGTGTCTCAGGCTTAGAGCATCTATTCCCACTGATGAAGGACTGAGTCTAAAAGATCTAGTGGTGACCCTAAGGTTTCCAGTTCATGAACACAAGCATCTGGGCTGTTGGGAATGAAGATGTTTGTAGGCACCATTSCCAGTGACCTGCAGAGTTTGGGTATCCTTGCCCAGCAATAGTATGAAGAAAGGCAAAGCTGGATTTGGAACATATCTAACCCACAGAGTAGATGTGCTTTTGGGTCTAGGCTTAATTCAAAGTGGGAACCTGAAAGCTGATGCTCTCTGTCTCACCCAGGCTCAGAGGGAACCCTTCTTGGCATATAGAGAGGCTGCTTTTACAGGCAGGCAATCATCTGTCATAACTTTGGCCTATGATGCACATTTTTCCAGATACCACAAGTTAATGTTTTTAAATAAAAATCTTCTTTCATCCAATGCATTCCAGAAAACTCTATAATCAGAACAGCTCTCATGTTATCCAAGTAAAAATACTTTTTCTTCTTATAAAATGCTGAAGACTGATTGAACATTTTGAGTGCAAAGGGCAGAGTTGCAGCAGTGGTCTCTGAAGCACAGTTTGATTTATATATGACCTAACTGATTTTTCAAAGCTCAGCCTAGAGATTTAATAATGTTATTAGTTAAATTCTAAACTTTGGCAGTCAATTTTTAGTCTGTATAAAGTGAATCAATGCCAATGTGTATCAGTTGAAAACTAGTTTACCCATCTGAATTTAGTAGAGGATACAGCCAGGTAAATGAATCATCTAATTTTATGTATGTTGTTCTTTCTGTAATAGTAATAATAATGATAATAATAGTAATATTTTTCATTGAAAATTTCAAACTCATTGAAAAAATTCAGTGAGATCTCACTGTCTAGCTCTGAAGTCAGTATTCTGTTTTTAGATGGGTGAGCTACATTTATATTTGCACCCTTGTACTAGTTCTTATTTTATTGCTTTGAAAAAAATAAAATAAATTGCTTATTTCYTCCACTTTGCACAGATTTATTTGGAGTAATTAATTCCAAAGTGATGTAATAGCAAATAATTTCCAGTCTTTAGGAACATTCCTTAAACAGCATATTAAAGGGCTATGACAAGATTTTTAACATACTGAAAAGAAAAATATTAATGCTTACTTATGTATAATTTGATCTAAGTACCATAATAAACAGTGTTTTCTTGCATTAGCAGTAATTTCATAATGAAATTACAGAAGTGTACTAGGCTAAACAGTAGAAAATAGTACAGTGTTCTAAATAATTTAGATTCCAAAGTCTGCATTTCGGCTTCCAAATAAGAGCTTTAGGTTTTCCGTATTGAAGCTCTTTTTATTTAAATATCTCATACTTTCTGTTCTATAGTTGAATTTTAGTTGTGTGCAAGAGGGAATAACTACGTTGATGTAGCGCTCTCAAGAGAACCACAGTTACCTCATCCGAAAATAATGTTTGATTTTACATGCTGATTATGTTGTGATAGGGATAATAAGGTATAATATTTTAAAGGTGTGTATGGAGCAATTACACATATTATGTATTTTAGGAGGTATGCTCCAGTGTTTTAGGGAAATGAGCGACTTGATGATAGGACTGAAACATGACATCCACCGAGGTGATCAGCTCCGGTGCAGGTGTGTTCTGCAGCAGAGCAGGGGAACACGGCTTGCAGGGGGAGTTCCTCACCCCAGGGAAGCCCAGGGGAGCACAGAGACCCACCAGGAGCCAGCAGCTCTTATGAGAGTGGCTTACTCTCCTGGCATCTGCGAGGCCAGGAGAGTTGGTGTCCAATCCCTCTTCCCACAGTAGGCAGCCCTGGTGAGCACTGTGCCCAGGAGCGCCGTGACCAGGCAGGCAGGCAGGCAGGTCACGGCGTGGCAGTTTGCTCGGCAGGGTGCGCGGGGAGGATGGCGACTCAGGGGAGGGACATTCCACTGGCCAAGTGCAGACACGTGAAGTCTACCAGCAGCCCAGCACCGTTCTGTAGCCATCTGCACGGGTCAAGGGCACTCATCCCACCTGACTCCCAGGGCAGAAAGGTGGGCACTCATCTGAGAGCAAAGGCTGCAGCTTTGATGGGCGACCTGCACCATCTGTCCTGACAGTGGCCAATGCCTCCACGCAGACAGAGCTGCAGGGGAGACTGCAGTGCAGAACTGAGACTGCAGAAAGCGAATAGAAGTTTCTCCTGGGGCAGGGAAAGGCAGCAGACCTGCCTGCYGAAGGTGCATCAGGTGGAGGAGCTCCTGTGGCAGGTGGCTGAGCTGCAGGCAGCAGTGGGAAGACTGCATAGCATCAGGGTGGCTGAGAAGGARTTGTATAGCTGGTTCAGTGGAGTTGGATGGCTGCTTCCAAGTGCAGTCTGCAGCAGACCCAGAGCCCATGGCCAAACAGCCAAAACCTCCCTCACTGGCACACACAGAAGGGAGGGGGAGCAATAACGTGGCAGAATGTAAGTCTGCAATGGCAAGGACCTGCAGGAGGAAGATGAGGTGCCCCTGCAGAACTRCTTCACTGCTGTGCAGGCTGAAAAGGAAAGACACATCACACAGGAGAGATACTGGAGCTGAGTCAGGAGCCTGACCTGACCCCCATACAACAATAAAAGCAGCTAAGAAAAGGTGGGAGGCGATAATAGTAGGTGACTCACTTTTGAGACTCTTACTTGTCAGCCTCAGCTGCTCTCTAGAGAGGTGTGTTGTTTGCCAGAGCCTCATATTAGAGGTATCACCAAGAGCCTACCAAGCCTCATACAGTCCTCTGACTTCTATCTGCTGCTGTTGTTTGACATGGGCACCAGTGATGCAGCCAGAAACAGTCTGAGGAAACAGAAACAGTCAAGATACATTGCAGAGCCCTGGGAGCAGCAGTAAGTGGTTCTGGAGTGCGAGTAGTTTTGTGATCAATCCTCCCAGCCATAGGAAAGGAGTTTGAAATGGCCAATTGAATCTGGCAAATTGACAAATGGTTACAGAACTGGTACCACAGAGTGGGGTTCAGGTATTTTAGAGCATGGGACTTTCCTGAGAAACATGATCTGATGGGGATTATGGGCTCCATCTGTCAGAGAAGAAGAGCATCTTCAGTCATAGGCTTGAGGAAGAGAGCTTTAAACTAAAGTTGTTGGACTAGAGGAACCTCAATCCATCCCACTCCTAGTCCTAATCTATCCCACTCTGATGCCTGTGGCAGCCATACATGCCCAGAGGCTGGAGAGGGATCACTGTGCAGCAGAAGAGCACCTGAAGAACAGCACAAAGGAATTCCAGCCACTCCAGCCAGTAATTTGGCCTCATCGGGGCCCATCTTAAATGCTTCTATGCAAACGCACACAACATGGGGAGTAAACAAGAGGAGTTGGAGGCATGTGTATGCCTGCAGGTCTGTGATCTTATTGGCATCACAGAGACTGGTGGGATGACTTGTGATTGGAGTGTTGGAATGAAAATATGCAAGATGTTTAGGAAGGACAGGCAGGGGAGACGGGGAGGGCCTGTAACCCTCTGTGTCAGTGGATGTTGATGCTGGAGTGCATGGAACACTGCCTGGAGATAGATAAGGAGCTGACTGAGAGCTTGTGAGTCAGAAWTAAAGGGAGAGCAAGGAACAGGTGACATTAAGTGGGGGTCTGCTATAGACCAGCTRACCAGGAAGATTGTGGATGAGGCACTCCATAGACAGGTGGGAACAGCCTCACATTGGCAATTCCTGGTCCTCATGGTGAGCTTCAGCCACCCAAATGTCTCTTGGAGGTACAACACGGTAGGCCGTAAGCACTCCAGGAGGTTCTGTAATGCATTGATGATGACTTCCTTTGGCAAGCGATGGAGAAGCCAACAAGGAGAGGTGCTATGCTGGACCTTGTTCTCAACAAGGAAGGGCTGGTGGGGAATGTGAAGCTCAAGGATTGACTGCAGTGGCCATGGAATGGTGGATTTTAAGATACTTGGGGCAGCAAGGAGGGTGCACAGGAAGCTGACAACCCTGAACTTCGGAAGAAAGACTTTGGCCTCTTTGGCAATCTACCTGGTAGAATAGCATGGGATAAATCCCTAGAGGGAAGACCAGCCCAAGAAGAGGGGTTAATATTCAAGGATCAGCTCCTCCAAGGTCAAGAATGGTGAATCCCAACAAAGAGGATGTGGTCAACATGTTGGAGGGAAGGGATACCATCCAGAGGGACCTTGAAAGGCTTGGAAGGTGGGCTCAAGCAAACCTCGGGGAGTTCAGCAAGGCCACGTGCAAAGTACTGCATCTGGATTGCGGAAATCCAGAGGAGACTGGATTGAGAGCAGCCCTGGSTGGAAGGACTTGGAGGTTCATTGACAAGAAGCTAAACATGACCTGGCAATGTGCATTTGCAGCACAGAAAGCCACTTGTGTCCTGGACTGCAACAAAATCATGACCAGCAGGTTGAGGAGGTGATTGTCCCCCTTTACTCTGCCCTCGTGAGATCCCACCTGGAGTACTGTGTCCAGCTCTGGGACCCCAACTAAAGAAGGGCATAGAGTGAGTCAGGAGGAGGCCACAAAGGTGATGAGAGGGTTGGAGCACCTCTCATATGAGGAAAGGCTGAGAGAGTTGGAGCTGTTCAGTCATGCATAGGTGCATGGTTATGATGAATAGCATTTATTTTTATGCCATTTGTGAAGGACATATAATGAACACCCATGGGTTCACAATTCRCTTCTGTTTGTGGAGTCTATGCAAAGTGATGATGTGTGTATGGGAGTCATTTATAATGAATGGCAGTATGGTATGAGTTTCCAGGCTTCATTAGTTGATATATTTCTCTTAGTGATAAAAGATGAGGGAATGCTGTAAGGTACTGCTGTCAAGCAGTAACTTTGGTTCTTTGGGAAAAAAATTAAAATAGTCAATTATATTCTAACAATTAGGAATGATGACCTTGATTAATTTCTTCTGAGAAATTAATTACTTAAAATCCACCYGCTGTTTCACACCTAATGTGTTCATGATGAGAATTCAGAACACAATCTCTTCTGTGTGTCAAAAAGAGCTGCATAACTGTGTAATGATTTCAAGTATGGGGTGTTACTTCACGTTAATGAACTTTTAAGACACCATACGAGCATGTTATTGTGCATGGACCCCTCTGGAAAGCTGCCTGTGTTGGAATTGCATGTGATTTCCATAAAATGCAACTGTCATTAACCACAGCTGGCTGGACCATCAGCCCAGGGCAGGCAGTGGCCGAGGTGCTCCCGTCCCAGCCTGGCTACCAGGCAGCACCTTCACTCCTCTGTCCTGCCCACCTGCCACCAACAAGGTCAGCCAGTCCTCGGGCACCAGGGAGCAGCACAAGAGCAGCCCACCTCGCTTCCTCTTCACTCCATTAAATAAAGTTAGATCAATACAGAAATATTTAACAAATCCTACATTTTTCACATATGAGAACATTTCCAGCTTTAATGAAGCATTGAGATGTTGTCTTCCACAGATGCATCTTCTCACAGTTTAAAGCAGAGAATAAACAGCATTTATGTCCTTGCACTCTCATGCTCTGTRTTTGCCCTGTAAACCTCCTCCCTCCACCCACATGGCAATAAATCGTTCCAGGACTCCTACAAGTCTTTAACCGCTAGCTTAGATTTACTCAGATCTAGAAGTTGATAGGGAAAAATTAACTATCAGATACTTTTTATGAATGCTGCTTTTTTTGGATTGTTTCTTGTATAATTTACTATGTGGAAGTGCCTGCTCTCGTTGGTGGCTCCCAGTCATTAGACTATGAGTRTTTTTCAACTCTACCTCTCTCTCCTATGCCTTTTCAAGCTCAAGACTGTGCAGAGGACAGCTTTTTTACTTGAAATGTGACAGAGATGTCTGACACCCAGCAGTATGCTGAGCCCTTCTGTTCCCTAAAGGCATGCAAAGGACCAGTAAGGCCCACGTTACAAAGCAGGCTCTTATGTCGCTAAAGCAGATGGTGATACTAACACCAGGCACTACAGGGATTTCTGAGATGAGAAATCATAGTGAAACCTCAGGGATAAGRGAGGGAAAACTAAAGCCCAGGACAGCATCTATAAAGCCTGATCGTGGAGCAGAACTCCTTGAACATTAGCTCCTTTCTGGGCTTTGCCTTCAATTCTTACAGGTGAAACCCAGCTGCCTCCCTGCTGCTGGAAGCAAATGTACCATATAAATCACTTCTGGCCCTCAAGGAGACCTTTTTTCATGACAGGGACATATATCCTCTTTTCATCAGCCTGAAAATCTCTCCTTTGTAGGTATCAGTAACACCACAGGAGACTAAGTGACTTTCCTCACAGGTCCTTCAGTGACCGTGCACACAGCTACGTCCCCCGTGTACCACGCAGTGCCCTGTAGGAATGCCTTTGAAGCAATACAGCCATATGTTCTGTTTCTTTAATCTGAAGGAGAAAGGGAAACTATTTCCCCTCAGACCTGGGTACTTAATACACCACAGACTTGGACTGGTAACTTTTAGCACAGTAGCACTCTGAAGCATGATTTGGGATCATGGGCATTATGATAATGCACATTGTTGAATTCATTTCTGCATTCAGCAGACTTACCATATGCAGGTTATTGCACATCTCAAAGAACCACGACCACTGTAGGGTAAAACGCTCTTCTTTCTGAAAGCATTTTAGCACATCTGGTCCTAGAGTCAAATAATCTAACAAATGAAGTGCTTGGATGCAAGCCAGCTCTTAAGTGCAGACTTTGAGTAAGCTCCAAAGCAATCTGGGAGAGCAGGTTGACCATTATTAGCAGTGTACAAGTCCATCATTTATTCTCCCACACCTTGTAGAAATGTCATGGAGCCAGCTTTGGACAGCTATGACAGGTATGACGTGGCCTAGATTTAAACCTAACTGTGTTGTATGGAGATCCACAGTCAGTGATGGGAGCTGGGGGAGCTGCAGTCAGACCAAGGAAGTGCGGAAGGAGGATTGTGAAACACCATTACAGAGAGAAAAGCTTTCTCAACTTCTCCACACAATAAAAAAATCAGATCAAGGTCATTTTGTGTCTGAAGCTGTACTCTGATAKCTGAACATTGACAGGGGACCCTTTGCTGGCGTTATGTACTAATCACTTTTCTGGTGCATATTTTGCATACATATTTGTGCAGGTGACAGGACATGAAGTCCATGTTTGTGGTTGCCAGTACTTTTTAATTCCTGATCACTGTGCCTTAGTCTCTTCATGATGGTGATGATAAGGATGGTATCTACAGATACGAGGATCATAATTCTGCCATAAAGCACTCAAGAGAGAAAAGCAGCAGTTGAGTCTGATGTTTATAGCAGTTTTTATTGTGTACAGTTGTAGCTGGCTTTCTAACAAAGCTTCAGCTTGTTCTCTTTAACGTATTAAATGTTATTTGTTCCTCAGGAACATACTGGCACAAATTCTCTCTCTACTGACACAATTAGGAAATGTGTGTATTTCAAACAACTTAAAAGAAAAAAAAATACAAAAAAATTGCAAATAGTCAGCCAAGAAAACTTTCCAGTTTTCTCTTGTATTTGTTAATTTCTTTTCTATTTTTGGGTGTTTTTTGGATGATTTTTGTAAGTTGTACTTGTTCCAGTTTGAGTTATTCATACATTTCAGATAAGGTCTGATTTGTAAAAGCACAGGTTAAACAACACCCCAACATTCAGAGTAGAAGGGCATCAGTCATCACTAATCATGGCAGTGTTTCAGGTGTCTGTACTTGTTAGCTAGTAGCTAGTAAGAACTCCCTGTAGTCAGCTGGTACCAGGGGTTCTGTTTGGGATGCCTAGATTTTGCTGTAGTACAAATGAGCTGAAGGCTAGGCAGGCATGCTTTGTGAAGAAATACATGGACATGCAAATTGCCCAGTATAGTATAGAGCATTTCATGGAATCACAGAATGGTTTGGTTTGGAAGGAACCTTTAACAATCATCTAGTCCAACCCCACTGCCATGGTCAGGGACATGTTCCACTAGACCAGGTTGCTCAAAGCCCCATCCAACTTACAGGGATCCACATCCTCAACTTCTCTGCGCAACGTGTTCAAGTACCTCACCACTCTCACGGTAAAGAATTTCTTCCATGTACCTAGTCTAAGTCTGTCCTCTCTCAGTTTAAAACCATTACCCCTTATTCCTTGTCCTATCAATACAGGCCTTGGTAAAAAGTCTGTCCCCATCTTTCTTCTAAATCCACTTGATATATTGAAAAGCCACAATTAGGTCACTCCAGAGCCTTTTCTTCTCCGTGCTAAACAACCCCAGCTCTCTCAGCCTGTCTTCACAGCCTGCCTCTCTTTCCTGTGCTGAGGCCCCCTGAGCTGGAAGCAATCCTCCATGTGGGATCTCACCAGGGCAGAGTAGAAGGGGAAGGGGGAAAATCACCTCCCTCAACCTGCTCTTCAGGCCTCTTTTGGTGTGACCCTGTGTACTGTTGTCTTTCTGGGCTGCAGGTTATATCCAGGAGTTTTTATCCACTGGAATCCCCAAGTCTTTCTTAACAGGGCTACTCTCTATCTGTTCACCATCCGTACTGTATAGCTGTGGGTGATTGTCCCAGTCCAGCTGCAATACCTTCCACTTTACTGCATGTCATGAAGTTCATGTTAGCCCGCTCCTCAAGCCTGTCAAGGTCCCTCTGGATGGCGTCCCCCTAGTCAGTGAAATACATGCTAGTGCAAAAAGGTTTCTGGTAGGCAGCAAGCTAACTTTTAGTGGTATGACACCCATCTCCAAGATGGTATACTGAGAGTAATTTCTATCAAAATAACAAAACATGTTTTGTCTACATATTCTCCCAAATTACACATTCAGAGGTGTTCCTTCCAGTGAGAGAACTAACGTTCTTGTCCCTTTCACAGGAAATAAAATACCAAATGCTGGCATGCTTTTCAGGTATCAGTCATGCCTGCCTGTTATAGCTGGGTTCTGCAGAGTCTGAAATACCAGATTTAGGATCAGCCAGTTCAGGAGATAATGGTAGAAGGACAGTGGTAAGGTACCTGGAACCCATTGCAATACCTGCATCAAAGCTGTGTATAGGCAGGGTCTGTTGCTGGAATCCCAGATCTACCCCACGTATGTCAGCTTTAATTGCAGCAGAAACCTCAGTGCTGGGCTGCAGAGGCAGGCTCTGAAGGCAACATACAGATTGCTRTGTCACGTAGGACATGAGACAGTGGTTTGAAAATTCTCTGAACAGCCAGTAATGAAACAATAGAGTTATTTTAAAAAGTCTGTCTAAGGCTTGATGGAAACTAAGAGATGCAAAACTGATTGCAAGAAATTTAACAGTTTGAGAACTTTGCAACCATTAGCAGATTTTAAAACACTGTCTTACKTTATATTGCTCACACATAAAAACACCCTTAATGAATTTTTTTATTTGTGAGAGGTTGAAAAGTTGCTGATATGTTCCACAGAGCTTTTTCACAATGCAAATTGTTCCCTAAGCACAGATATAGGTTCGTCATATTAAATCCAAAACTAGGTAATAATGTGATTCATCCTGAAGGCCTCTTAGTGCCAGAATTGTCCTTTCAGATTTGAATAGGTTCATTTTATTAGTAAGATTATCTGAAACAATAGAGCAGTAATGTCAAATAAATTAATAAATAGTTGATACTGATGGTAAAAGCAGTTAATGTATTAATTATTGTATTGCTTTCCTTTTATTCTTGTGTAGAGAAGCTTCACTTTGGCTTTAAATATTTCATGGAACTGATGCGAACAACTTTTTTTTTTTACATTTTATTTAAATATTATGAATTTGAKAACACTGAACAAAATCCTATCTACTACTATAGATGTCAAGATTGTAGTTACGACTTGTTCCTAACACKAAGTATTCCATCATTAGTTTATAATCTAAAAAGTTTCATAAATTCAAATAACATTCCTGAACAGTAGATTTTGYGTTTTGGTCTCTGATTAAGCTGACAGATGTGTAAAATCTCATACAGCCAGTCAAGTCCCTGGTGCAGCTGCAAGTGCTAAAGAGTGCAGTTATTCTAGCTAAGATCAACATTAATTTACACTCAAATATCTTTCCCAGACTGCTCTTTCTATTCATGTAATGTGGTTATTTTGTGCTGATTCCACTACTTTGAGGCAAACTATTTTTCTGTCTTTGGACTCTTCCAATACAAAAATCCAGAGAACATATGAAGAGAACATAATAGTCACCTTTAGAAAAAATATCTCCTGATTGATGTAGGTAACATCTTAAAATCTCAGATTTGAATTATTCAGGTTGATATTTTGAGTGGATTAGTCTCTGAAAATTACATAATGCAATTATTTTAGGAAAACTAGGTGAAACTAAGTGTCACCCTTACATGTTATTTTGCAGGATTAGAGCACATTAGCCAATCCTCACATAAGTACAAAGATTTGAAACCACAGCTTAAGCATCTTAGCAATATGCATGGTAGGTAGTTTTTATCAATCCTGTCAGCCTAGGTTTACTTTTGGCATGAATTTACAATGTTGTTTACAAGTTGTTTGATATCATGAAAGCCGTCATGCAGTTTGTGCTGGTGTGGTTATGTGTGAGTGCTATGATTGAAGTTTAAATGTTAAGAAAATATGCATACATATGAATTTTAAACATATCTCTTTGTGCTGGGTTTTTAGGGTGTTTGGTAGGTTGGTTGGTTTGGTTTTTTGGTAGCAATTATATTAAAATGTTTCCACAGAGAGAAAAATTAAGAAGTTTCTTTCATTCATTTTCTTTTAAAAGCACTAAAGGAGTGCTTGAAGTTGGTTCCCAAAATGTTTGAGTTTCACAGTCTCAGGAGATTTCTACTGTTTCAGTTTGGTTACAATAAGGCCTCTATCTGAATTTCGTCCAGTTCAATGGTCTAATGAAACTGTAAAGAAAGGGGGAGAGCATTATTTCCTTTACTCATTGCGGTATCACTTCTATTTTTCTGTGTTTTAAAGTAAAATTTGACTGTTGTTAATTGCATTTGTAAAATTTTTTTTTAGATATGGTCAAGAGGCTGGGTGATTCTACAGTAGACTAAAACCACCTTAAAGTGTGCTGTTAAAGCATGAGGCTTTAAATAAGGACTTAAAAAGAGTATAAACAAAAAGTTTAACAAAAGGAACAATGAGRTATTGAAGGAATGGAGCATTGATTTTATTTTTTTGGCTTTTCCAAGACCCTCGTTYGGTCAGAACAAGGCAGTCCAGGCATTATGTGAAGGTTGCCTGCAGCACTGTGCAGTCAGGAGTTCATGTGTGTTCGCTGCCAGCGGGGTACAGGCTGCTGACACGAGTACTGGCTCAGCTGAAACACTGTCATGAGAAAGATCAGCTTTACCTAAGCAAAGATACTTTCTGAACTGTAAAAAMCCACTTCAATAAGTAAAAGTCTCATCTTTTTCTTCTGCCTATTTGTATAACTCACGTTGCAAATGTAAAATATGGATACACAGGGGAGTAACTCCTTCCCTRGCACTGTTGGGCAAGGAGGAGAGACAGTCGCAGCAGCAGTTAGAGCACGAGTAAGAGGGTTTCCAGGAATTTTCTTTAACTTTGAAAAGTTTAAAAATACAAATATTTCAATTCATTTATTGGAACAAAATGTATGTATTTTTCTTAAAGGTGTGTTCACACRTCCCAAACTCCCATTATCACCTTGGTCGAATGAATAAAGCATAAATCAAGCCATGATTACCTACAAACAAGGAYTTACAAGCAGAACAAAACAGGCAGTGAAAACATACACCGACTTTTTTTTTGTTCCATCAGTTTAATAAATTCAGACAGAAATTTCAATACAAGCAATACAACCTCTGACTCCCAAACTGTCAAGAGGACTGACTAAGAGAACATCTCTTTCCTGGATCTAATCTCCAGTAGTTTCTCGCTAGTGGGATCTCACTAATCTCACAGCAAATATAACGACTAACAGAAGTATCTTCCACAGAAAAATCGTAAAGCAAGCAGGTTTTTTTTCTAATTGTTTCATTATATTGTAAATTCATAAATCTTTCTTTACCATAGGAAGGTAGAAAAACAAAAAATTTTGTATAAATGAAAATTTTTAGTTTATAATCAAAACTGCACTCAAATGTCTATATAATGTAATATTTCGTGTATTGGGAAAGAATCTCTAATTTTTAATACTACACTGTATGTTAAGAAAAAAACCCTGAATACTGCTTGACTAATTCAAATTCACTCTTTTTTTAAATTATTATTTAAATTTTACTTAAATGAAGTGCTGTGAAAAAATAATTTTAAAAACTTGCTAACAACAGAAMAGCTTTTACTAAGAAATTAAATAGCAGTGTGGTAATATAGCTTTTCTGTATGAACTGCATGTGGTCATGCAAAGGGTTAAGCTATGTGATTTCAGGATAAAAGGTTTCCTGAGTTGACTATTATTCCTATGGTCTGCCAACAACTTTGCAATAAATGGAATGATTTTTATGGGAATGTGGTTATTCACAGCAAGACTACAGTTGGTGTCAGTATGAAAAATTCTTCTTTAGTAGATTCTCTCAGCAGGAATAACAGATCTGAAAGAAAGGCTACAGAGAACTCTGGCTGGTGTTGGTGACAAATTATGTTTACAAAATGATGTGGTAACCCATTGAAAAAGAAGAAATCAGAACAACAGTAAATCAGAGTGTTGCTTCTCTAAGTACTGCTGTTCCAAAACAAGTTACCTGTGATTGTGTGTATTATTTAATAGCTCATTTTTCTTGACCATAAAGCAAGTGAGACTTCTAGGCTTTCAGTTGCTAGGGTGTGAAAAAATGCTTCAGAAATCAGTAAAATTACCACAAAGTTATACCACAGTCCATGGCAGAACATAAAATATTGGTAGCTATGAATTAAAATAACTCAGGAGAAAGGAGAAAAAAATCATGGGGTTAGAACTTAATATAATTTTATAATTGTTTGCTATATTTATAATTTTTATAAATTCTATAATTTTTTAGTATCACTTGTCTATTTTTTATATCTTTATGTTTTTTGAAATAATATTATTAGAAGAAAATTGTTATGGAGAATGCATTAAAATATTGATAAACTTAGTATTAACAGTTATCCCATTTATGTTTGGTTTATGATAATCTTTCAGAATGCTAAAAAGATTAAACCACTGATTAAGTCTGCAGCACCACCACTAGAGCTGGTATTATCTTCCATTCAAAATGAGGATTAAAGTTACATAGAATTTAATGATTCTCTTACAACCATACAGCAAATTTATGGGTTTTAGTTGTTCGACCATTCCTAAGTTAAGGTGTTGGAATATGAAGGGGGTTGTTATTATTTGTATTGTTTGGTCGGGGTTTTTAAAAAAAGAAATAGGTATCAGCTCTTTTAAGAAGTAAACACGACAGCTTTGAGTGCTTCCTGCTCTTTGTTTTCCTCATGGACAATTACCCCAGTTCTATTTAAAACACTTCATTTGCAAACTTGTCTAGGAGCATTGCAAAACTCAGTTTTTTTCATTGTGGCATGAATATCCTTTGTTGTGCTGAGATCACCAATGATGTGCCAGCAAGGAAAAACATCAACCTAGATGTGTCAATGCCAGTAAAAAAGAAAAAAATCCAGTATGAAGCAACTGTGTTGTTGATAGGTGGAGGTCAACCACTGTTGAAATAAAGGGATAGATTTACTGACCTAAAAGTAAATATTGACCATGATGATGCCAAAGAAAATAAATTTCTTAGAAAATCACATTTCACATTCTCTCAAAATAGAAAAATTGCATGTGCTATCTTTAATATTCTAAAAAAATGTTTTTTCAATAGAAATATTTTAAAAACAAGCTATGAAAGAAAAACTTTTTGCTTGAGAAGAGTTTCCAAAAGAGTATAATAGTTAAAGATGAGCTGAAAGTGAAATCAGCTCTTGGTGATTGTTGAATGTAATCATTCATGATTGTTTTTGCCAGGTGACCTTCATTTAGCAATAAACAATGGACAGAAGCTCATATTCAGACCTCTAGGTCTGGTTCTGCTGCTGTGAGAAATAGCTGCTTTCCTTGAGGCACGAATGTGATTTTGGCAGAGTTGATCTGATTTGGCTGTGATTGGAGGATGGATCCTGGAAAGTCTTAGCAAACCTTTGGCTCTTCATTTCCTAGTTGGTTAGCTAGATGTTGGATAAGAAACACCTGTAGTCACTTCTAAAAAAAAAAAAAAACCAAAACAAAACCGCCAAACATAGAAAGGACTGTAGAACATCCTGAAAATAGATTTCTGGGCCATCAGACTCAAAAAAATAAGCAATTACAGGAAAGACTGTTGAAAAAGCCTTATTCCTGGTGAGATACAAGGGATGGTTTCAGGGAGAGGAAAGCTTCAAATGGAGCTGACTGAATTATTTTCCTCCCACCCCCAAATACCATAAGGATGGCAGCTGAACATATCTTTGGTCACCCAGAGTGGAGTCATCAGGCCCCTACAGAGGAATATCTATTCAAAAATTACTTTTCTCGTTTGGTTGAAATAAGAGTTCACCTCCTCCCAATGTTTGTGATGTCTGTAATGGGAACCTGCTGACCAGATAGTGGACAGGGATGCTTTATGAGAAGCATGTGATTCAACTTCTGATTGTTCTTCTTCATCAACAGAGAGTTCTGGGAAAGCCAAATGTGATTATTCCAAAACCTTTTAACAGCATTAAATTTATTTTTAGAGATATAAACCCTATTTTTAAGGTACTATAAGTTCTGTGAAGAGTTGGCAAAGGCAAGTTCACTTTCTAAGGAACCTGTCAACGATTGTGAACTCCTTTCCAGGAGGCATCACAGCAGTTCCCTTTGCACATTCAGACTGAGACACAAAGCCCATGTATTTGCATTTAATTTTCCACAGCAGCAATTCAGGAGCAGCTCAGTTGCAGTGCAGGAAGGAAGGGTAGAGAGGAAAGGAAATACGMATCACAGTACAGAGTTTTCCCTAATATGTGTGTGAGGGAATGACTGGAAACAGTTTCTCATCTATGTGATTCTACTACCATGGGTGACTTGCAGAAAGTTCATGAAGTTCACTTCATGAATGTGGGACCAAATTACATCACACATGTAGCTGTAGGTAAATGAACAAAAATGCAAAACAAAGTCTTCATTCAGGCAGAACTGTGGCTTTGCTGGTGTGTGCAAAACACAGCTAAGAGCCTCAACCCATCTGAAATGCAAGATGCCTGGCTGTTGTGGAATGTGCTGCTGTAGTTCGTGAGTGTTAGAGCTACAAAGAATAACAAATACCTCCTTTGCTTACTTGAGAAGACCATTCCTATAGGCTTATGCAACTTATTAACCGCTTAATTTCTTTCACATGGCAAATGACAAGTACCTTTCGTGCTAGGTGCCACTAAAAATAGAGCCTATATGATTTCCTTTCTCAAGAGTATCACATGGGTTGTTCTTTGCACATGTACAGCTGAGCTGAAGTACCCAGGAGCCTACCATGCTCATAGCRTCACTTCATCACTTTATTTACCTTTCTGTTGCTTCTCCCTGAGTTGCCAGCTGGTGTTAAATCACCACAGGCTGTAAGGTGGCACAAAAACTCCTGTCTCTCTAGCTGGCACTCCTAGAGCTCTGACAAGGATGGTTGTCCTCTGCTCTAGCTGGGCAAGGCAGTGATGTGTCAGCTCACTCCCTACTTCTGCCGCTGAGCAGCATAAGAGTCAACATCTGCCCTCTGCCCCACAACACTGAGAGTGRGAAAGAAAAGGAGAGAGAAAATTCTAAGTGCTGTGGAAAGGTCTTCAGGCTGTCAATAGGAGAAAATGTTTTTGCTGTCTGTACTGGCAAGGTTAGCAGAGAGAATTTTAAACCCTGGCTTTGTCTCATTAGCAGACAATTACAAAGATGGCAGACTCGCTCACTCAAATCATTGTAGTTTTCATTTTAAACATATGCATTTAGAAGATTATCAACACCACCAAGGCCCTGCAAGTTTAAATGAATTGGTTGTGTGGAACTGAAAGACACAGCTTAGATCATCTTGTGAAAATTTCCACGTGAATCCCTTGTTTCCTGGGAAATGAGACATTATTTTAAGGCTTTTGTGGAAAAATCTTTCTTTTCATAAGTTTAATTTTTAGATTCTTTAAAATTTAAATATATTTTAACAATCTGTAGTGTATAGTTTCAACAAAATGTATATGTTCCTAGAAGCATACTTTCAAGTTAATGTGTTTGGGAATAATTCATTAGATTCTGRTGAGATTCATGGCTTCTTTTACTTCTTAAAATACCTTCATGTTTTATTTTCACTGTCTTTCATTAATCATAGATTTTTTTTTCTCTTTACAAAAGTATATATTAGCAGATAATAGGAATCATGTCATAAAGAGAGTATTTAAACACACGTGAAGTGCTGACCTTTTAAAATACAGTTGACACTTTGAACTTAACACTCYTCTGTCCAGGAGTGACACAGACTCTTTACACAGATACACTTGAGTTTTATTTAGCCATTTCTATGTATTGGTAAAACTCTTTCTTTGACATCCACCCTCTTCCCTTCACCTTTCCTGCAAAATATACAGAAATAGAATAACAGATTATTTCATCAGAGTTGGAGCAAGAATTGATTGTTAGAGAGGCATTCTAAAACACTTCTCTGAGTAAATTGATATATTACAAAACTAGAATAATTTTACGTTTTATCTTCTCTGGACGATTGGAATGTAACCRGTGTATTCAGAACAATAGGGATTGTGACTGAACCGAAACCTGAACAAATTTACATATACCCTATAGCAGGCGAGAAAGCTCTGGGGTTTAGAGGATTGCACTTACTGTGGTTGTCCTGAGTTCTGCTGACYCTCTGCTAGAGGTATGATTTTACTTTTTGGTCTTCCTTTTCAATGGAAAGATTTCAGTATATGGAGGAATATATACAGAAACAATATGAGTTTTTGAAATACCTGCTTCATGAAACTTTACTTCATGAAGTAAAGAAAACTATCAAAATAGAATTTTCATTTGCTGTGGGAATGTAGCTGGCACACTGCTTTCTACTTCTTTAGGTCATGTTTTATTTTAAATTGGATTCTTCCACTTACAAGGTGTAGTTGAAATGAAAATGKAAACCTTGGTTTTAGCATAGCTACTTCAGTAAACACAAGTTGCAGAATAAGATCTGTTGATTTATTTTGGAATAAACACTGTTTACTTTAGGAGTATCATATTTGATCCAAATGCATTTGTTGATGTGAGCAAGCGAAGTAGGGTTTTAATCACTTTTTCTATTAGAAAAGAATGGCATACATTGTGTGTTATGAAAGGGTTACATGTTTGGTGCAGAAGAGTACTTCAAAGTCATTGGCTGTGAAAAAGAGTTAGTAAATAATTTCAGTTCATAGTCCTCAGTGTTTATAACAGCTAATAGGTTATATAGATAATTTTTTTGTTGTTGTTCTGATGTTCTATTTTAACAATAAAAGATAGGATTGGGGGGGGGGGGTTAGTAGCATTTTTATGGGCTTTTTTTACATTATAAGCTTCTCTTTATAGTCTTAAGTTTAAAAAGGGAGCATTTTGAAAGCCTTCACAGCCCAATTTAATTCCTTGACTGTTCATCCACAAATTGTCGTGATGAAGTGGATTTCAAGAACTCTCTTTGTTCTTAATATCCTGTGCCTGACCCACAGGTAATCTGCACCTTTTTTCTTCAGCGCCGAATAATTGTGGTGGGAAAGAAGAGAAAATGTTAGGGTCACAAAGTGCAGGCTAGACAGAGATGACAGGTCCTGCCAATTGAGTGCCAGTGTTGAGAACCTGCGAACCACAGTCCCTGCTCTTTCACATGGATTTGTGCTGTGCGTTAACAGGCGCTCCGCGATGACGGGTTCGGAAGTTCAGCACTTCAGCCTTTGTTGCCTCAGCTTGAAAGGAAGTGCAGAGGTTTTTTTATATTTAGCAAGCACAGAAGTACAGTAGAGGAGCATTAGGCACAGGTCACACTATATATATATATATATATATATATATGTATATGTATGTGTATATATATATATATAAACACACAGAGGATATAGATGTGCTGTTGTTCAATTTTCCGACCTGTACATACCAGAGATTTTATCCTTGTACCCAAGTAAAAGCCAGAGGCTTACTTCTAAAGCTTGATGAATGCTTGTAAATAGTGTTGGGGTCCTTGCATGTTGTCTAAAATTAGAATAGAGACTGGTTGAAGTAGTCTGCTTTTCATTTTGCTGGAAGGTGGTCACAACTATGAGGAAAAAAATGTAGAAATCAACAGTTTAGGGTTGGGGGGGGATGTTAAATGGTCGTTCACAAACTAGCTTTGGAATATGTAATTGTTGCCTGGAAAAAAAGTTCTGACAATCTGTAACTCTGTGATTCCCAAAGAAGCAGGTTGTGATGGCTAATAGAAGTGATGAGTATTCATGGATCAGATAGTGGTCTTAAAGGGTATATACAGCTGAAAGGGTATATATCTTATTCCTGGAAAAGACATAAACAGAGGTACTTCTGTCCTAAAAAGCTGCATTAAAAACACATGCTTCGGGATTTTTTTTTAAATTTTTTTTAGATACATCACATTTATAAAGGATTGCATCTTTAACTTGTTTTGCTAGATCTGTTCTCACGTATACATGACCAAATTTCTCTACTGTTCAGTAGGGAAAATGAAGCAGTGGATATAATTGCGTAATGACAGATATGAGAGGAACAGAGAATCCCAGCAATCATTTCCTGTGAGTTGGCCAGCTTCCAGGATGTCTCAATGGGCCCGCTGATGTAAAGGCAAAATGAAAATAGCTCATTCTGAAGGGTGGTTGTTGGCTGGGGTTTTTTTTCCTCTCTCATTTGACTTTGCAGACTAAGGTATTGAAACAATTAGTTGGCAGTGTGGTGTTAGTTTTCTCACGGTAAATTAAGAAGATTAACCAAATGTGGAAATGTATTTTAGCTATAATCAGCAGACTTGAAACTGTAATACTTCGGCATCCTCTGAGGTTATGTTAATATTATTCATGTTGTTCCCCTTTATAATGTGTAGACTTGTCCAGAGTTACCTTATGTCAGTGTTTATTCAAAGACAGCAGAATTATTAGTTTTATTTTTGTTAGTTTTGTAACACAGAAATGTAGAGGATCAGCATGCTGGCTGTTGCGTCACTCCACTTGGCATGTAGTTTTGGCTCAGACAAGAGGACTCTTATAACAGCCTTAATCTCTTTTTTTATTATTATTGTTATTAATTTTCCTACAGTAAATTGAGTAGTGGAGCATATTTTACATAATTATGGCAGAAGTACACAACTTGACGGGTGGTAGTGAGGGAGCAAAGTAATATAAATATTTGCAGAACATTTCTGCCATAAGTTAATGCTTTGCATATGAATCTTTATGAAGATCCTAAGTTAGTTTAAATGAATGATTCCAGAGGACTACATAGGTCCAGGCATTTTAAGAGCTGTGAATGATGGCTACAGAGCATCTCTGGGAGTTTTTGGCTCGTCATACAAAAACAGAAAAGAGAAGGAAGAAAACTTAGCAGGAAGAAGTTAACAAATGCTTTGGGAATGGAAGAGGGAGAAGACATAAGCTTTCCATGTACAAATCCTAGGCTAGACTCACCTAGTCATTCATTTTTGATTGCTGTTTATCTTTGGCTTGCTGCGTTTCACTGGAGACATTCACTTAGCTAATGATTGCAGCAGCTTTAAGTTGCTTCTGCAAGCATGTATCTGCTGCTGCTTCAAGCCCCAAAGCAGAGCTGATGGAAGGGAATGGAGAAACAAGTCTGTTATTCCACACAACATCTGTTGGCTTAATTGGGCTGCTGCAGGAGGTTCAAGCTAAGCTACCAGTTGTGGCACAGAAAGGTCTGAGGGACACAAACACATAGATACATGCAAGCTAGCTGTGTGAAAGAGCAAAAAAGGACTACATGGGCAGTAACTTCTTAAGCTGCTATCCATAGATTTGCCAAGTTACACATGCTGACGCTCCCATTTTTCCTGAAAATATTATCTCTAAATGATATCAAGTGCATTTTACTTTCCAGGGATTGATCCGAAGGTGCAGAGCTGCGTGTCAGCCTGTCTGACTGAAATACAAACATGTTATTACTTGTAGTTTCTCCTGAAGTTTTCCAACTGGATACACTGACGTTGCAAGGTCAACACCTCAAGGAACAAAGCACAGCTAGCTGGATAAGCTTTATATGTAAGCCACAGGATATTTTGCTCCTTACTTGCCAATTCGGCCTATTTTAAAAGAGAATCCCACAATTTTAATTTTCTGCTTTGGACTTGACTGCTAAACCGATTCTGTCTTAATAAAATACATCTGCATAAATAACAGTGTTTCTACAGGGACTTTCAGTATTAGTTTCAGATATCACTTTGCCAGGGTAATTAGGGGAAGAATTCTAGTACTGTATTTCCTATGAAAATTTCACAAAACTGTCAAATACATTTGTGAAAGTTTGAAATCGTAAGCCTGCAAACAAACTTTTTTTTCTGGATGGCTGTTTGGCTGTAAGTCAGCTCCCCTCACAGAAGCCTTTCTGATAAGTACTTGAGGATTTTAGCGTCTGTGTGTGTATATACCACATTTTAGAGTCTATGTGTTTTTGTTGGAAAAGCATACTTTATTTTTTGGGCAGTGTTTTACCATACCCCTGATTATGGTGCATATTGAGCTAACTGCTGTTTTAAGTTGTTGACTCTGTGTGTGCTTGCTTATATCTAATCAGAGGACTGAGCAGTGTCTCAGGTATCTCACAAACAGAATGCTACACACAAACCAAGCAGGTGAAAACAAATATAAGGGGTTCTGGTGGAAGGATGGACCAAGTCAATTAATGATGGGCAGGTAACTGGCTGCTTTGAAGAATTACTCCTAAATAACTTCCCTGCTAAAAGAACAATTGCTACATGAGTGTTTTTCCTTACCATGTTCAGGGGTCGAAAAATGCAGCCATCACTCATTAGCCCAAAGTCCAAGTCAGCTAGACAGCGTGAAAAAATACCCGGCACTCAAAGCTCACATTTAGCCTCAAAGCTGTGCCCTGCCACTCAAAAGGAACAAAACAGTCGTGCACTGTTTGTGACCTCCCTTTAGCTCTAACGTAGTGTCAATCACATTGGGCTTTAATCCTTCCCAAATTATAACATATATCTCTTGTGCTTTGTTCCCCTTCTGACTTTTTCCTTCTTTTATTCCTGACAAAAGAGGACACTATCTCTCTCTTATTATATTCAGTATTTTGTCCGAAATTTGTGGTGCTCGTGACATTGTCTTCATTTTTCTTCCTTTCTTGACACTGTTTCTGTACCTTTGCCCCACCACTTTTAAGTCTCTGATTTATTTTCTGGGTTTTTCTCTCCAAAATACCTCTTTCTTTTGATGCCACAATTTCTATTTCTAACATATCACTGCAGTTCTCACTTTCTACCTACCAAGCAGGTGGTTAGACAGAAGGGGAGAATGTCTGTCGTGTCCCAAGGGTTGTGATGGTCCCAAGATCTTGCACTGTAAATTAAAGTTCCAAGTCCCCATGTTCTCTCTAACTGTGGTATCTAAGATGTAGTAATCTCATTCTTCCTGCCTCTATCTTTTCCTTGAGAGGATTGAATTTGGAAATTTTTTGCATTATTCCTTCTTTTGTCTGCTCTGAGAAGATGAGCTTCTACTCCTTCCTGTAATTTTGTGGTTACTAAAAGAATCATTTCTTTTTCACAGATTTCTATTTTGGGTCCTCTTCTCCAGCAGCTTGTTGCAGTTGTCATTCATAGTTTCTAAGCTGGGGAAGGAAAAATCACTGAGCAGTGGAAGAGTAACTAAAGTGGGAAGCTAATGAATTCAGGAGGGTGTCTCTTCTTTAGCTTACACTCAGCTGACATTTGAATTGCTAATGTGGTATGCATTTGGATGGACATTTGCTTTCAGCTTTAAACAGAAAAATAGTAAAAAATTATGTGAATTCGATAACTTGCTGAAGAAGCTTCTGGCTCTTTTTTCAGCCAAGTTGATTTTCAAAGCCTGGCAACATATGCTCACACTTGCGATTTCAGCTGCGTCTGTACATCTAATGCATTTTGTCTGCTTGAGGAGGAAATTCACTGTATGGTGGTTAAATATGAGCAAATGTAGTACTGTCTCTCCTGTGCTGGTTGTCACTCCTACCTCTCTCTCTAGCACAAGTTATCTATGCATAAGATGCAGAAGAGTAAGCATTACAGTAAGAATATATTGTACAAGTGCAAAAGACCACACCTTGTTCTTCAAAACATTTCAAGTTTCTGAGGCATTTTTCATAAACTAATGTTTTTAAAAATCTAGAATCCACAGCCACCATGTGAGGCCACATGGGCTTCTTCAGCTTTTTTCTTATCTGAGGTTGTTGACCTCAGGAGAGGAGGAGAAGGTTACAGGGTCAAAGTCTTTTCCTCCTTGGAGCTTGCTGCTTGCTGGGAGAGGGTTGGCTGGAAAATAGATGTTTTAGAAAAAGGGTTGAGGGTCATGATTTTAATTCTGTTAGGGAACAGCTGGTTTGAGTTTCTTTCCACTTCTATCTTCCCTCCCTTCCTCACAAATCCATGGAGAGAGAAAAATTTGTTCAGAGGAAAGCAACACAAAAATAAAGGATTGCAGCATTTTCATCTTTAAAATAGATCATACTTGTTATAGGACTTCACATTAGGAGAGAGAAGAGGAAATTATTAAAATGATTAAAATCCATTATTGTTACAAGCATTGAATTGATATTGATCTAGAGTGTCAGAGGTTTATTTGTTTTCCTGCCAACAGTTAAAATGTTAATAGTAATGTTTTAATGGGGTTTTTTTGTGGATAAACAACATGCATTGAGATTTTTAATTTAGTGATGGACGAAGCTAATTTTTAATGCATTGCATTAGTTTGCCGACAAGCTGCTGAAGAAAGATGGTTTGATTTGGGTGTTTCTGTTCAGATTTTCTTCATCTTGGCATGCTGCTTTCATGCACTAAGACCAAAGAGAGAGAAAGAAACTCACAACTCTCAAATGAATGGCAAACTAGGAACAGATTTTTCATCTGTGCTCCTCTGAAACACTGGCCTCAGGCTGTGTTGGTGTGTGGCTCAACAGCAATCAGAGGTCATAATTTCATTGGCGGTTAGCATCAGGTTTAATTTTTCTAATATGTTACATTTACCAAAATGTCTGGTTTCAGTTACACTTATGCACTGACTGAATCAGCTTTGAGCAGCATGATGTTTTAAGGTACCTGAAAGGCTACAAGAACGTTTATGGAACACATATGCTAATTGTTTTTAACCACTTTCCTTTCTAAACACAAAAACGTGTTTTTGGAAAGCTATTTAACAGTAGTAGCTAATGATGGTGTGCATTTATTCTAAGAAATGAGCACAAGGAATAGGTAAAATAGTTGTTTTAACAAGACTGCCATCTACTGATTTCCACAATTAAAAATATCCCTGATGGTTCATAGATTTTTTTATAGCTTTGGTTTCAAGATTTGCAAAACCAAGAAAATTATAAAATCTTTCTGTCACCTTAGGAATGCGACCAGGTTCACATTGACGACGTGTCTTCAGACGACAACGGTCAAGATTTAAGGTACAAGAGAACTCCTTAAGATAAAAAGTTGCTTTGCCAATTCCTTCCTGGGCAAGTGATGGGCTGCTGGAATGCTCACAGTAGCCTGCTCTCTTTTAACTATCTTCTGTGCAGCCCAGCCAAGTGAGTAGCTGGTGGTTCAGTGTAGCCTGTTGCCTTTTGTTAATCTGTGGGGTTTTTTATGTCTGCCTAGCACATATAATTTCGGAACAGACGGCTTTCCCGCGGCTGCCACCAGCGCCAATCTGTGCCTGGCGACCGGCGTGCGCGGAGGAGTGGACTGGATGCGGAAACTGGCCTTCCGCTACAGACGAGTAAAAGAAATATACAACACCTACAAAAACAATGTTGGAGGCAAGTGACTCTGGGGTATCTAACAAACACAGATTAGAGGTTGTAAATGGGAAGAACTGGTTTCTCCTCCTTTTTTTAACATAGTAGTTCTTAGCAATCTGTTTAGTTTGCAGTGTGTGGAAAATTGTCTGAGCTAGTAAAAGCAAAGGAAAATGACAGAGCGCTACTTAATACCAGTGCAGACATGCCCTTGTCTACTCCACAGGTCTCCTTGGTCCAGCAAAAAGAGAGGCTTGGTTACAACTAAGAGCAGAAATTGAAGCTTTGACAGATTCTTGGTTAACACTTGCACTGAAAGCACTCACCCTCATTCATTCGAGGTGAGTACTAYGAGTACGAAGGAAGCTCTAGGGTGTCTGATGATGATCTGGAAGAGGCTGTCTAGGCTGATGGGCAAAATAGTGAACCTGGAGGACTTTATCCTCATTCCTTATTCTGGTCTGACCGTGCCACACCTTGCTCATCTGTACGGGGGTAAAAAAAGAGATGTTCTTTTTAAGTGGCAATAATAATATTGAGGGGTTCTGATGGGAGGGATAAGATTTTCCTTCTATTGTTTTGTTTTGKTTTTTTCTGTTTTGCTTTGTTAAAAAAGGATCTATGCGTTTTCTCTTCCATAGGACAAACTGTGTGAACATTCTTGTAACAACTACTCAGCTAATTCCAGCTCTGGCAAAAGTTTTATTGTATGGACTAGGGGTTGTATTTCCCATAGAGAATATTTACAGTGCAACTAAAATAGGTGAGCTATTTTTATCRTGTTGTGATACATTTAAAGCTGTATTTCTAAAAAAAAAAAGGTATTGTAGCCTATATTTAATTCTRATATGCTTTCCTGGTAGCAAATACAGAGATTAGTAACACCTGATCCTCATGAAACATTCCTAAATCTTCCTAAAAGTGCTTTTCAAAAGTGTCATGATCCAGCAAAGAAAGCTTTGTATAGCTCTATTAACAGGGGTGTAGTCTCTGTTAGGAAGGAATGTAGTTGCCTTTTTTCCATTGTTTCTCAAAACTATGRGGCTGTGTAGCAGTTGAGAAGGCTTTTTAGTAGCCTGTAAGTACAGAACGCTGGAGTCTCTCTGGAGCAGTAGTAGGAGAAATTCTGTAAAGGTAAGCCCTGGCTCCATTTGTTTTCATGGGCTCTGGAGCAAATTTTGGTAAACAATTTACCAGAAGCAAGAATGTTTTACTGCAGAATGTAGTTATTTAAGTTTCTTCATACTGACTGTAATAAGCTTCAGCCAGGCAAATGTTTATTTCTGTTTTCTGGTTCAGTATAAAAGATGTTATTCTGAGTATGCAGAAGTACCCCAGACCAGATGGCAACAGTGTTTGTAGTTTTTAATGTGATTATGACATATCTGTTCTTTCTCAGATTCTCTCAAAATTGTGGGCTACACAAAAGCATTTTTCATGTGTTCTTAAGTATCTATAATACAGCAAGTTCAAATGGTCAAGAAAAAATTGTGGGATATTTTTGTTTGKTTTTTTTTTTAACAAGACAAAACAAAAGTTTGTTCAGAGTTTTACGGAGAAATTTGAAAGCATTACCATAAAAAATTTAAAACTGTTTCCTGGATATTAAAGTTACAGTGCCCTCTGTCAAAACTGTATAGTAAATGATAACTTTGAAATACGATACTTTAAATACACATTTTAATTAAAACATATTTTAATAAATCTTCACTTGTGGCTTCACGTAAATGAGATAGAAGGGTGTTTTTGGAAAAATGTGTTCTGTCACTGACTGTCGCAGGAAACCATGAGAATTTCATAACATGACATGATTCATAATACTCAAATGCTGCTTCAACTTAGTGTTGGAGGTCTCTTGTGCCTGGCACTACTGTTAAAGGGGTTTAAACTGAACTATGATAAAACTATCATTAAGCAGTTGGGCTTCTCTAATGGCTAGAAAACTTCATTTAATTTCCGGCTTACTTTTTCTTGGGCTTTTATTGTTCTTTAGCTGAAATAACTATTTTTAAAAACACAATTTTCCCCATCTATTGCTGTAGACACACAGGTTAGCATGTCCCATGGCCAGAATAAAGTGACCTTTCAGAAGGGGGACATTTGAGAAAACTCAACTCTAAGCATTTGTTTTCTTTCTGGCTTCTGGATACCAGGACCTGAAGCTTCCCAGTATGGGTACAAATTGAAAGAGAGGAAATTTAGGTTAGCTATTAGGAAGAAATTCTTTACTGTGCAGGTGGCAGGACACTGAAACAGGTTGCCCAGGGAGGTTGTGGATGCCCCAACCCTGKCAGTGTTCAAGGCCAGGTTGGATAAGGCCTTGGGTAACCTGTTTTAGTGGGAGGTGTGTTGGCACATGCCAGGGTGAGTTGGGACTAGGTGATCTTTAAGGTCCCTTCCATCCCTTAACATTTCTGTGATTCTATGGTACTTGTGTATAGGGCTGGAGCACTGAGATCATTTCCCTAGGTGTGTGCAGGGAAGGAATGACCCATATTAATGGATCCCAGTGCAGGATCAAGGACATGGYCCATGTATTGGATTACAGGCATTTAAATCTAAATCTTTTGGGTGACCTTCTAAGTCAGGGTACTACTGTTTTAGGAGCTGTGATCAATCTTGTCACAGGTTTTGGAGAAAAAGCTAGAATTTCAATTCAGATTCAATCGATTTACTCAAATCAGGCTACYGGTCATAAAAAAATGGTAGATAATTCTCCTCGTAGGGAAATTCCCCACGAAACCTGTGTCATATTAGGGAATGAGACAAGAAAAGTTAAATAGTGGACCTCTAGTGTGCTGTGTCTGTCCTGCAATCGGCCTTGATCCACCATCCTGAGGGACAGACTCTTCTCTCCCTGTAGCTCTRCTGAAGAATTCCAAGGGTTGGGGAGATCCAGGCTAAAAAGTTATTTATTTGATGTCATCCCATCACCACCTACCCTGAATAGTCTGATCTTTTTCTTTCAGGAAAAGAAAGTTGTTTTGAACGAATAATTCAAAGATTTGGAAGAAAAGTAGTGTATGTTGTTATAGGGGATGGTGTTGAAGAAGAGCAAGGTGCAAAAAAGGTAATGACCTTCTTTCGGTGAGGGTTGGTTTCAAGAGTCTGACAAATTGTGTTTTCTTCAGCATGGGACAGCATGCATTGACATTTAGGTTGGATATCTTCACCTAGATATCTAGTAGAAAACCGGGTAAGACTATAGATATCTAGTAGAAAACCGGGTAAGACTATAGATAATGATTTCCCCTGCTGTTCTCCAAAAGACACCTTAAACTATTTATGTTTGATGTATTTCAAAAAGGGGCCAGAAAATGGACCCTGGCTTTTGTGCCAAGAACTAATAGTTCTGTTTTCCTTGGCAACCCAAAATACCACATAGGATGTTGTGAATGTAAGCAAAATATGGTGATTCTTACCGATCAAAGGCAGTATGCTGTTTGACTGTATGAAATACATATATGTCACACCTTGAAAAGACATGAAGGACTGGAATGGGTATACAGGAATTTCCGTTTTCTTGTGTGTCCATAATTTGGATTCTGCGTTCAGGCAACAACCTGTGGCTTGGCCTGCATTCATAACCTCAGATAATTGAGCAGAGGATACTATTTGACTGTCTATTATTTTTTGCTTTCCACTGAGAAGAAGGGAAAAATTCACTTTTTTTTTTTCAATGTAAATTAAGCTGCATAAAAAGTAACACTTCCCCCTCACAAAWAATAGGCATTATTTCTAGCCTTGCTATTCTACCCAAGATAGTCTGCAGATACACACTCTTTTCTTGGAGGAATGAAGCATAACATTGGCTGTTTGAATAATAGGAGAAAGAGCAGGAAAATGGGCGCTTCTGTTCTTGCTTCCTTTCACAGATAAATTGCTTTTACACAGCTGCTTTTTTACCACAAAACTCTCTGTGATACTCCTATCTCTTTCCACTATGACTTTCTAAATTGCAGAAGTGAAACTAATTAGTCCACATGGTGTTTTAACAACCATTGACTGGTTTTGCTTCATGAAATCTGGGTTTTGTGCCCCTGAAGCCTTGCGGGTAGGTTCCCGGCTTGTCCCAGCGCTTCGCAGAGTCTCAGTTTCATATATCCCTTTGGCGGACTGACGGGAACAGTTTGCTCCTTTCTCCTTCAGAAATGCCTTTCATCTTTGCAGAGAAATGTTTTCCCGCTGCAAATGATTACATTTTAAAAGCTGTATTTAAGATCGGGGCGGGGGGAAAATTCCTTCTCTTTGTTCCTTTTCTGTTGCTCGGTGAAATAGTGTTGTATATGATAATGGCAGGAGTAGTCCTTTTGGTAACATTATCTATTTCAATGCTTTTTTCAACAGGAAACATGAAAAGCATAAGAAAAAGCCTTTCCAGTCACTAAGAGGAGTAGCAGTATAGAAAGTTCCTTTGTGCGATTACTTCTGTGTATTCTTTCTTGGTGGAAGGAATTTTCAGGTTGAAAGCATGTTAGATGCTCTGGATTAAATTATCTGCTGCAGCAATGCCAGAGAAGTCAATAAGTAGATCAGCAGTCCTGCCTTTCTGCATAAACTATCAATCTGATTTAGGAAAATGCTTCTGTGATTCTTGTCCTGCTTCTTACTCCATCAGATAAGAAATCAACATTTAACACTGTGAAAGCAGGATTTGCCTCTTTAGTTTTGTCCTTCACATCCTGCAAGAGCAGAAACCACCCAGTGCCTTGCAGTATGAGGAGCTGCTTCCAACTCTGATGATGTCGTATTGGTTATCTGCTCCTCAAGGTTTTTTAAGAGTTACTACGAGGAGCAAGCATGGGAATGCACCCTAGTGCATTCATGTTAAAGGCATGTTCTCTGTGTTAAAGGCATGTGCCCTGTCTGAGGAATAAATTGTGTTGCTGTGTTAAAAAACAGTAAAAGCCTGGACCTTCTCTGGAGAGCACATAAACAAAACAGAAGCTTTACCTCCACGAAAGTACCCAAAGCATATCAATCCAAAGTGGCATAACTGTCCTGCAACGTACCACCCCATTATTGTGCTTATCCCCTGAATCTTGGTAGCTGGTTCCTTCTTGCCTTCCTTCCTGTCAGCATGTCAGGTTTTGTGGTATTCTCAGAGAAGGGACAGGTCTTCTGTTACCCCTTTGCACAGCACTCTTCTGTAGGGGTTTGGCCTGTGGTGAAGCCATTAGTGTATGTGTGTTTCTTTACACTACTTAGAGCATAAACAGTACACCCTTCTTTAGCTAGCACTTCATT